>JAHKKF010512171.1:0-33751 GCA_019740295.1 Labeo calbasu | reverse complement strand
GTTCTTGAACAACGTACTGACGAAACGCACTCTGTAGAAGTTTGTCCGTTTAGGGCTACTATAGAAACATGGCGGCACTAAATGGCGTCTTCCATGTAAGCGGACCCGCGGTGTATGTAGATATAAATTGCTCGTTCTAAGGTTATAAAACCATAACGGCTTATTATGTAAGGTCTTTACACACCTATGAAAACATAGTTTTGTATGTTATATTGCATTTCTGCCAATCAAATCTCCGAAATATTACACACTGCACCTTTAAGCACCACAGAGTGTGAAGTCAGGTGTTCCCTGCTAGAGTATCCATATTTTTTCCCGTAAGAGAGTACATGGCCATTTTTTTAATTTTATGGGTCTGGCTTCTAATCTCATCCACATTTACCTATTTTCAGCTGCACAATACAGCTTCTTTTGCTGCTTGATATTGCAAATTGGTGTGTCTTACCATATCTTTGTAATGTATTATATTAATTATGAACGCACTGGTTTATAGTGCAAACAGTTTTACTGTTTACTGCACATTGTTATTCCTCTCATTATTTCAGTATAGTGGTTAATGAACTGTAAATCTCACACATAGGCTTACCAATGTGGATGGCTGTATCTGAAATCGCCCCCATATCCTTAAATAGGGCACTATTTGAGAGGACAGCCATTTTTAGTGGTGTACGAACAGATAATTTACTCACCCCCTTGTCATCCAAAAAGTTTATGGAGAAAATGAGATGGGAGTTTTTCGAGCTACCCTAACTCTCTTAAACCAGAATACACAGATCTCTTTACACAGAGCCCTTTAAACCTGCATTTAAACTGCATTTTGGAAGTTCAAACTCGCAGGCACCATGGAAGTCCACTATATGGAGAACATTCCTGAAATGTTTTCCTCACAAAACAATTTCTTTACGACTGAAGAAAAATAGACATGAACATCTTGGATGACAAGCGGTTGAGTAAATTATCTGTAAATTTTTGTTCTGGAAGTGAACTTCTTTAACCCCGCCCATACCGAATTCTCATTAGACCAAAGTTCCGCTCCTCAGGTGTAATTTACAACAATGACGATGGCAGAATGATTGTGAATGTTGGGAAACATTAGATATTATGATATATTGCTCAAGTTCTACAAGGAAACAAACAAAAATGAATCCTGGAAAAGAGTCACGGAAGTCATGAATATACATGACTTATATACGAGGTATGTGAAACGCGTTTTAGAAGCTCGCACAAACACAGATAACTCGTCTGCACGTTGTTGTGATTGGCTGTAGTTTGTGATTTATTGTGGGCTGTCACAGCATTTCGTGTTCAGTGCGTGAGCAAATTGTTTGTGTTAGAATCTTGTCGCGTCTGTTTGTTTATGCGCCTAATAACGTGTAGCACAAAAAGCTATTTCTCCAACAACTTAATTAGCATGTCATAATTTCGATAGGCCTATTTAATACAAGAAGTAGTAGCGGAGAGAGTCTGAAGCTCTGTGTTAATTGACAGTTAGCCATAAGAGGTGGATTGACTTAAGCTTGTAACAAATATAATTTAAATTATACATTTAAATTATAAATTATTTTCTTTTCATTTGAATAGTTTTCTATCCACAAGTATTTAAATGGTTTTTAATATTTAAATTGTATTATACAACAACTATAATCAATAGGACACTTTTTATATAAAAAATAAAAGGATGTTTATACGGTATGTGTGTTGATATCATGTATCTTAATATGAAGTGTCATTATAAAACGGCACTTTTACTTTACATCTTCATGTTTTAGTATTCCAGTTCATTTAGATTGATTTAATATATTAATAATAGCATAAATATGAATTAATGTTAATTTAAATAATTGTAAGTCATTCTGTGACCCTTTTGAAAGTTTGTTGAGGCCCCTGGTCATCGTCGGCCACCTGGTTAAGAACAACTACATTATTGCAAAAATTAGTTATGTTAAAACGAAAGACATTGCACAATTTCATTTCACTTGTTGTACCGCAATATGTGTGTGAGTTACTGTTACATCAAGCAGTTTTTTTTTTTAAAGAATAACTGGAAATTACTAGACTGACAGCAGTCTTGGTACTCCCTTCTGATACAGCGGGAAAATCAATAAGGTTTTGCTGTACTGAGTATTGCTCTGAATTACAAGAAGCTATTTTTGATTAGAACCTGTACATCGTTGCTGACTTTAAAGGAGCAGGACCCAAAAATGGCATGAGGGCAAGTAAATATATGATCAGAAATGACAGTTTCAAGAAGCAGCTGTGGCTTCTGATAGGTGTAGTGTCACTCAGTCCCCTTCACGCCCGGGCTGTCTCGACACCGTATTGATTTGGGGACTCCTCTTAAGTCATCATTATCCACGGTAAATGGCTCGGTCGCTGGGTGTATCTTGCAATGAAGCTGTGAGTGATATTTGACCTTACTTTGCCGAACGGTTTTGTGCTAAGAAACTTTAGTCCAGTTCCGTGTTACCGATCTTCTTGACATCCAGCCCGAGAAGCATTTATTATAATCTTCGTATTGTCAGTCCCAGCAACTGGACCCTGAACAATGTGGTAATGCTGCTGCACCTGCATCGATTCTGTCCTACTAGTGTGACCCGAACAGCTCCAGTTTTGTTTGTTTTGAGTCTGTATTGCCTCAGAAGACGCTCTAACGGGCACAAAGGAGCTGTGACTGAGAAGATAAGGCAGCCATTACCCGCCACGTTCCACTGAGCCAACAAGGCTTTTGCATTCAGGACACGGCTGGCCATCCATCCAACCGTCCTTTTCGCCTGATGTTGTGCTGAAATAGATTCCCCTGTCTCCATCCCCCTGCACCTCAATTATCCACTGCAAGGAGGATGGTGCCGATGAAAAGAGAGAAGAGAGAAAAGCGGAGAGTTTTCATACACACTGAAAGATTCAGCTCCCGCCTTGAGCTCCGATCAATCCTGGCTGCTCTCCACGTCTCCCAGACAGCATGTTCTCACATAGGGCAGGCCTGTCAATTGCCAAGACAGCTTTAGTGAGGTTTGCATGTGCTGCCCAACTGTAGCATGAGCAAACGGCTTGAAGAGCAAAGGAGAAATAATTTATGAAACAGTGGAAGCCTCTCAGTATTAAAAACAACGAGAGCATGGGCCTTAACTTTATGAAATTAATAAGATTCTGACATGCAGTGGCTCCCAAAAGTATTTAGACATTGAAGCCAAAATTAAAAAATTCATGAATTGAATCACATTATATCCAGTGTTTCATAATTGTAAAAGTTGTAGGTAAGACTTCTAAGAAAAGCTGTAGCACTTTTTTTCAGGTATTGCTTGGTTGATATTTTGTTTCTAATGCAATAACATTCAGACATTCTTTTGTGTGTCACTTAAGTGTACAAATACACTTCGAGGCCACTCTATTACATTGGTGGCATATACTACATACAAGGCAGCGAGAGTCAGAATAACTTGATTTGCAAAGAAAAGATTGTCTGATTTCATTCAGAAATTTGAGCATGCAAAGAAAATGCTTTGTTTCAAGAGAATCCGTTACCGGTTATATGAAATATACATGCTAGCATAATGTAATAGACTATATGTGACCCTGGACCACAAAATCAGTCTTAAGTCACTGGGGTATATTTGTAGCAGTAGCCAAAAATACATTGTATGGGTCAGAATTATAGATTTTTCTTTTATGACAAAAATCATTAGGAAATTAAGTAAAGATCATGTTCCATGAAGATATTTTGTAAGATTCCTACTGTAAATATATAAAAGCTTAATTTTTGATTAGTAATATGCATTAATAAGTACTTCATTTGGACAACTTTAAAGGTGATTTTCTCAATATTTTGATTTTTTGCACCCTCAGATTCCATATATTCAAATAGTTGTATCTCGGCCAAATATTGCCTATCCTAATAAACCATACATCAATGGAAAGCTTATTTATTCAGCTTTCAGGTAATCTATAAATCTCAATTTAGAAAAATTGACCCTTATGACTGGTTTTGTGATCCAGGGTCACATATTTTAGCTCTTGGGCTGGTGTGAGAGCGTTTGCTTTTAGAGCAAGTCATGACGTCACATCAGCTGCAGCAATTGTCTCATACCCCCAATACTGGACTCTACAACACGGTGTGCACGATACAAGCTCACACAATCCCAGTTGTTTGTTTTTATGCACTGTCAGTTCATATAAAGCAGAGGCATTTATGATGCACAGCAGGTTTAGGAGTGCGTGAATTATGAATGACATGTATATCTGACCACAAGTACTGTATGATTTTTTTTTCATATTTATTTCTAAATATATATAAAAGGAAAGCATGTACTCTAAAAATGCTGGGTTGTTTTTTTTTACCCAAATGCTGGGTTCAGCCTGCTGATTCATTTTATTGGGTTGTTTTTAATATTTTTACCCAAGTGCTCTGTACACTAAAAATGCTGGGTTAAAAACAACCCAACTTGGGTTCTTTGGCAACCCAGTGCTGGGTAAATATTGGACAGAACAAATGCTGGGTTATTTTTTTTTTTAATCAAAATTTTTTTTAAGTTTAAAAATTATTAAAATGGCTTAAAATGGGCTGCAAATGAAAAATCACACAGAATTACAGAGGCAACAGCAATACATACATTTGAACTCGTGTAACAAGCATTTTTGAAATGTAACATGTAAAAGTAACATTTTAGTTTAAGTGTATCCAACCATTCTCTGTAATCACTTTTCACCAAAATGCTGATTCTTGTGTCTGTGTGTCACCGAAATCTCAGCCAGCGATGGGCTGATGTTCCCCAGGGGAGCTTTGAACCTCAGACCGCCGCCTCGTGTTTCACTCGTAGCTGAAAGATGCTATGACTGACTCCATAACCTCCCCATAAACAAACAGTATTGAGATTAGGGAAGATATTTTAACATCAAATTAAATTAAAGTCAGTATTATAACAAATAAAATAAATTTATGTTATGCAAGGCAAAAGGCATTTCCATCATGCATCTCGTTCCTGTATGTCACGTTGTGTAAAATAATATAATTTACAGCACAGTGAAGAGTTTGTAAATGAAATAAAATGCATTTCGCTCAAGAAGTGCACCAAATCCAAGCTGTGACTGTTGTTTTGGTGGAGACAGGCTCAACCCAGTGGTTGGGTAGAAAAAAATAACCCAGCATCAAAAAATAACCCAGCACCTTAGAAAACAGAAAAAACTACCCAGCACCTGGGTAAAAAATGTTAAAAACAACCCAATAAAATAACCCAGCAGACTGAACCCAGCATGTTTTTTGTTTTTTTTTTCAGCTTGTTGGGTCATTTTATTATTTTTATACCCAGATTTTTTACCCAGGTGCTGGGTAGTTTTCTTCTGTAACTTAGCTGCTGGGTCGTTCTTAATGCTGGGTTATTTTGTTCTACCCAACTACTGGGTTGAGCCTGTCTCTGACGAATGAACCCAGCTGCTGAGTTACAGTCAGAACATAGACTTTTTGTGTCCTCTACAGGAGAGAGCGGTTCTCAGCGCTGCCAATTTTTGCCAACATTTTATTTCATTTCTAAAGTGTTTACTGTGCTGTAAATTATATTATTTTACGCAACCCAACATGCAAAGACGAGATGTCGGTCAGCTGCGTCAGCAGTGGTCATTTTACATGATGGAAACGCCTTTTGCCTTGCATAACATAAACTGATTTTAGTTGTTGTAATACTGAATTTAATTTAATTTGATGCTAAAATATGTTCTCTAATCTCAGTACTGTTTGTTTATGGGCAGGTTATGGAGTCAGTTATGGCATCTTTCAGCTATGAGTGAAACACAAGGTGGCAGTCTGAGGTTCGTATTTCCCTTGGTGAGCAGCAGACCATCACCGACTTAGATTTTGACGACACACCGGCACGAGAATTAGCACTATTTTGGTGAAAAGTGATTACAGAGAACGGTTGAATACACTTAAATTAAAATGCTACTTTTATATGTTACATTTTTTTATTTCAAAAATGCTTGTTAAACAAGTATATAAACAATATTGTAAACTATACTGTACTCACACAAATAAATTAAATTTGGCTTATATTTTTGTCCATAGGTGTTCTTGCTTAATAATAAATGTTCATATTTTGATTACTGCTGTTGCCTCTATAATTCTGTGTGTGATTTTTAATTTCCAGCCCATTTTAAGCCAACAATATAATAATTTTTAATCAATAGTTACCTTAAAGTTACCTTAAATAAAACAACCCAGCATTGGGTAAAAACATTTAACCCAACCAGCGCTTTAACCCAGCCCTGAGTTGCCAAATGACCCAAGTTGGGTTGTTTTTAACGCAGCATTTTTTAGAGTGTGGAGTTTGCAGTGAATTCACAGTTTTGGTCTGAATTGTGCACCACTCAGAATTGGATTGAGAATGCCGACATTCCGGTTCAGTTCTGGAATTTGAATTGAGGTAGAACAGGATGCACTCAAAGAAATTTATGCTGTAAGTGTAGTTATTTTTAAATATAATATAAATATAAATATATAAATATAAATATATTATATAAATATAATATAATAACAGATTTAGTACAATGAATAAGTTTAAATGTGCTGAACTGAATAGGGTTGTTTGTTTTATTTGTAATGAGTATCGATTCCAAAGTAAACAGACGTTGTAATAAAGTCAAATCTACATACCTCTTGATGATATTTAGTCACTCACTTTATTTAATATTGAAAGTTTGTATTTTAATTATTTTTTTCCACTGAAAATACTAATAGTAAGTGCAAAAACTTGCAAAAATTAAACGTCTTATTTTTTTTAATGTAAAAAAAAGATGTTTTAGATAATATTATCTGTTCTTCGTAGAAAATGCCATTTATAGAATTTTGAGTTTAATTTCTCATTTTGTGGACTGTGATGGGACATTTAATTTCTCAGAATTTAAATTTCTTTTGCACCAAAAACTAAAAAAATAAATAAAAATTAGATTTTTTTTTCCCCCTACAGCAAGTCACATATACTATGCAACTGCACATTTGGCAAAATAGGATTCTAGCAAATTAGCCTAAAAAATCATATGACAGTTTAGCTCAAGTATAGCCCAGTTTAATTTACTGTCAGAAATAAAGTCTAGTTGATTTGTTTGCTTGCTTGCTTGAATTTACTTGCTCTTCCGTAATTACATTCTGTATATATGCTATCGACACATGCGTTTCCATTGTATTCAGGGTTGAATGACTTTAATTCTTTTAGTCTGTGACTTCACGGGTGGATCACATTCAGGTTTCACCGGGAGGCATGCATGTGTTGTGGTCAATATGACACTGGTCGTTTAGCTCAAGATTGTGAGTTAAATTAAGGTGACGCACTGACTCTTTGTGGAGAGGAAGAGGTTAATAGAATGTGATGGCTGGTGTAAGTTACTGCCACTTTCTATTGTCACTGTGGGGCATGTTTCATTATGCTGTTTAATTCCACACAATAAGACACTTTTAATGATAACACTGAATATGAATGGTGATTGTGTTTTGACAATGTTCTGGACATTATAAGGCTTATAGACCTTATAACCTCTAAAACCTCTTATTATGCTGATCTGGACTGGTCCCATTTATGAGTCTTTGTTAGAAACACAGAAAACTTATTCTTAACCCATTATTAAGTAAAGAATGTCATAGATAGTCTCAGTCCGCTTTCACTAAAACATCAATTTGCAGAAAATATGCTTTTTTGTTAATATAAAAGCTTCATTAATGTTAATACAAAAACTACATGAAGGTAAGCTGTTTTATATTGTGGAGTGGACTTGAGTCCAGAGCGGGCTGATGTAATGATAATGACAAGACGAGTAATTGGATAGCAGAATCTAATCAAGGCCTATTTCGTATAAACTATTGCAGCGTGCGTATGAAAAAATCTGACCCCTGGGTTAAACAGAAATGCCAATATCTATTCTCATGGAAGTCTCTTCAAAGCCAGTCACTGGAAATATGATTTACCACTGATTAATTCAGTATAATGGTGTTACGAGATAATCAGCATCTGTCCAGGAACCGGCTTGTTTAATTATTTTGTTCACATGGTTTTTCTCTTAACTTTGACATTACACAGGAAAAGCCAAAGTATTTCTTGCTGTCCAAAGGATCTTCATTTACACGGACGGATGTGAAATATTCTGTGTGTTTTCATATTGAACATGTCTCGTATTCCCGGCAAGGTTAATTTGGTGTAATTAATTCACCTCTCAGTGAAACAGATCATGTAGTCCATAGACAGTAATAAGGTTAGGTTCTGCTGATTGCTGCTGGCTGGAGTTGTATGCTAATTGCATTGCACCATCCGGCTGTGTTTCCTCTGTCTCCGCTGACAGTAAACTGAATACATCACTATGAAGCCTGACTGTTTACAGAAACAGTTTAAAATTGTTTATCGTGTTATGGTTTCTGAGGTAATAATTAGGGTTGGGAAGGTTATTTTGAAAATGCAGTAGGTTACAGATTACAAGGTAACCTATTTCAGATGAAATAAGTAGTAAAACTATTTCAGTTACTTTATTAAATTAATGTAACTGATTACATTTGATTACTTTTTGATTACTTTTCTAAATTTCCAATGAATGGTTTCAACTGTTAATCATTTTCAAACAGTAACCTTTCAGTAGTCCTCGACACTAATTACTGTCAGACTTTCAAAATCCTTCATCACTTTAATTAAGATATAAATAATTTAATTTTAAAGCACAGCCACCACAAACTCAGACTTAGACACTTCTTTTTACTTTAAGATTGTTCTAATTTTTGATTTTTACATTTCCAGCACTGGAAATTCCAGTCTGAATGCATTTTAATCACTTGCCATTGCAGCAACTCTGCATAAACATATTCTACCTGTTCTAAACTTTTGAACAGATTGAAGATGCATATATTTTTCTTATTTTGCCTAAATATCTTTTTTTTTTCATTTAGTACTGCCCTTGAAGCTACAGAAGATACTCACATGTTTTCCAGAACACAAAATAAGTTAAATTTACCCTGATCTTCAAATTCAAAAAGTTTTCAGCCCAAGGCTCATAATGCATTGTTTCCTTCTGAAGCATCAGTGCGTCTTTGAACCTTCTGTAATAGTTGCATATGAGTCCCTGAGTTGTCCTCAGTGTGATTAGATGGATCTCAAAATCCATAGTCATTAACTGTGTTTCCATTACCCTTCAAGATGCGCAAATTTAAATTGCGAATTGAAAATACACCTAATGGAAATGCGTCAATTTTGCAAAAACTCCCATATATCGCAAAAAGGTTTTTACGCTCACATGAGGTGGTTTTTCAGGCAATTCGAAAAAGGAATATTTCGCAAAACTGCAATGGAAACGGCTTTTTCACATTTACAGGTCACATGGCATATGTAAAAAGTCATATGATCATTCTTCAATGTAATATATAAATTCCAAGAAACACATTGCTCTCAAGTATAAGGGGCTTTCCTTGATATTAATGCTTAGACTATGTATGCTGCACGCATCTGCGGCGCGTTATGGCTCTAAAACGGACACTGGAGATGATGTTATGTTTATACCAGCAGCGTCGCACGCGTTTCTGAGCGGCTCTCCGCGCTGCTTCTGTAAGGATACACGCATACACCTCTTTCGATTTAAAAAAAAAAAAAAAAAAAGCCAAAATCTGTCCAAATCCCACCAAAATCTGTTGCCATGGCTTATCGCGAGAGGAACAAATTACGTTTTAGTCGCATAACATCGGTTAATGGAAATGTTGTCATTTCGAAAAACTTTTTCGACATACTTTTTTGTGCAAATCTGTAATGAAAACGTGGCTATTGTTAGAAAGGGTTTAAATACACAAAAATGCTGAAAAACCAAAGACCTGAAAGACTTTTCTGAAGAACACCAGGCAGTTTAACTGTTCAGGACAAACAAGGGACTCATGAACAACTATCACCAAAAAAACAAAAAACCCCAAAACAACTATAGATCATTCAGGTATCAACACAATAGGTCAGTACTAAATAAAAATAACATGCATTTTGTATGATCCCTCTTATTTTGGCAAATTCTGAAAGGTGTATGTAAACTTTTGAATGGGGTCATTTTTTTTTAATTCATTTAAATAAATTATTCTATTAAAAAAAATCTGTTATTTTCTCTTGTGGACTATGTGTAAACATCTTTTATGTGAATTATCTTATTCAGGTCAGTACTAAATAAAGAATAAAAACTGAAAACAGACTAGACTAATCGATTCTTGGGGTTTAAGAATCAATATCGTTTCGTAATAATGATAATTGTGAAATTACCATTGCAGTAGAACCTAAAATGCACTGATGTGAACTGGGTAATAGTATACTTCCTAAAAGACCCTATCATTTCCAATTCATAAATGTAAAATGACTGATTATGCAATCAGGATAAATATCCTGTGCCCTGTGACAAACTGTTTTGTAGTTTGCCTATACTGTGCTTGACCTCAAAATCAATTTGAACGTTTCCTTAAATAAGACTTTGTTTGGTAAAAGCTTCAGACTTATTTCTCACAAACACACAGTATAGTGTTGCCATCAGGGAGAATTACAAAAGGAAATGGATAAAAACAAATCCAACAAATTCTCCAATGTAAATAAATGAAGGCATTAGCATCAAACACGACTACAAAGCATCTCATATGTATGGATGTCAGCAAGGTCTGCCACTAGGAACAATAACAAATCCTGTTTACGAAACTGCGTATGGACCTAACATGGGAACTCGTTCATTCACTGTTTTTCTTTTATATTAAAATGCCAGATTATTGTTTCGTCTCTGGTATTCAGCTGGCATTTATTTATGCCTTTGAAGGTCATTTATCTTTTTAGCACACAAAGGCAGTAAACAATCACACTGCTTGAGAGACAAAATAAATTATTAATACAAGGATTTTGTCAGGAAGTCACAGCAAACGTGATTTGAGAAGTAAATGATTGCTGAATAATTATTTGAGAGGAATTACTCTGTACTTTCTGTTAACTGTCATAAAGTTAACTTTTAGGCTTTAAAACCACACACATCTGTCACATAAAACTGAAACGCCTTTTTGCTTTATTGCTTGATGTAATACATTGTAATGCATCACGAAAGAGTTTGTCTGCTCAATTGCAGAATCCAATTAACTGTTCTAGTTACAATAATTTATATGTAGAAAACATTACGGGCTTAATTAGTATCTGGAAGCCGTGAGACAGAGGAAAAGATGTGATCTTCGATTATTAAGAGGCAGTAATTAGTAATTAGTTGTGCTCTTTTAGATAGTTTAAAGGCCTATGTATGCAATCAGCTTTTGAATATTCATCTGACTGTAAACTTACACGATGATTCAGCTTGCAGAGAAACCTAAAATTTAAACTACATTTATTCTGCAGTAAAGAGCTGGAAGATCTTTTTAATCACTTGCATTAGGCATTACACACCACAGATTTGCAATACCAGCAGTCACACTGTTTGTGTTTAACAGCGTCAGTAATCTGGATTGATTGCTGTAAACACCTGGTACAGCACGGTAGGGTGCGTGCGCTTGCTGTAAATTCACTTAAGGCTATACAATGTTGTGTTTAGTTTGTAGCATCAGTAGTTTTATGGCAACACTTGAAATGGCAGGCAATATCGCTCTCAGGAGACATATTACATTGCGTTTATGATCGGGGTGTGTTTGGAGAAGTATATTTAGGGCATATTGACATTCAGTTGCTGTGTAAACCTGCCATGTGCAGCTGCATTTGAGCTGAGGGGAATGCCGAATTTATTTAATAGGACTCCTGGAGTTTTCACTGAATTCATGAAGTGTGTAGAAAAATAATCTCACAGCACCTACAGTAAGCACCTGATCCAGTGTCATAATTTCATATTTGTTTAAAAGATATTTGTGAGAATATCTACAACTTAAAGAATTAGCAAATATGCTCTTGTACTGCACACAAGTCTTCTGAAGTTATTTATG
Source organism: Labeo calbasu (assembly GCA_019740295.1). Classification (NCBI taxonomy): domain Eukaryota; kingdom Metazoa; phylum Chordata; class Actinopteri; order Cypriniformes; family Cyprinidae; genus Labeo; species Labeo calbasu. The sequence goes on along the minus strand of JAHKKF010512171.1, from coordinate 21,825 downwards.
TAGGGCCCTATTAAGTTAATTTTATTTTTTCTGTTTTTCTGGATTACATTTTTTCTGTTTTCATTTTGTAATTAAATTAAATAAATTAAGAAGTATTAATTTAAAAAAAAATATGTAATTAAATTAAAATTGCGGAACATACACAATTTTACAGCAATTTATTAAAAGTTTAACAAAAAATACATTTGTAAGCCCTTATGAAATTCATAATTTTTTTTCTCAAATTCAGTTTTATTTTTTTACCAAATTCTGTGTTTTCCATTCATTCCATTTTAATGGCTTCATTTTAATAATCAAAGGCATCTCTAATTGATTTCATAAAAAAAATATCTTTCATTATTATTATTATTTTTGTTTTGTATTTACATTTTTTTGGTAAATATTCCTGTAAAAATAATGTTTTAATAATAATTTTATTAGTAGTAGTAATACTATCATTACATTAAGTAATATATTTCTGTTGAAGTTTCTTCAAGTTAAACCATACTTCTATTTTGACGTGTTGCTGTAAAGACATTTAAGTTTCTGTTTGTATTTGATATGCCTAAAAGTCATGAAGTGACTATCAGAGCAGTTCTATAGAGATTATGTTTTCATGTACTCATATTGCGGTGGCAGAGGCTGAAAACACTGTGAGCGTTACGCGCGCTTCAGTATGTGTGTAGTAAACAAAACCACGTGTCTGTGCCATTCATTCACACAGAGACACGCAGAACATTCAGGATTTATATTTAAAAGTCTTTTGTGGCTTAATATTCAAAAACACATGTTAGGTGTACTAACTTAGTTTGGATTTAATCATCTAAATTCCATTTTTATGACTGGTTTCCATGATTCCGTCCGCATTTTCTGCATTGTGGAAATCATATGGCCCTATTTATTATACTTGGTGCTTTGTGTCGTTTTTTAAGCTTGAAAGAACTCCATTTTCAGTTATTGAAACTGGATGGTAAAGAGCAATCAGTACTTCCTTAAAAATGTCTCCTTTTATGTTCTGTGAAAGTATAGTCTTGTAAGTTTAGAACATGGCTTTCTTTTTAGGGTGAACTACCCCTTAAATAATTTAACAGAAAGTGTGGATTCACTATGTCTTCAGGTGCTTCTTTGCAGATGGAAAGGGCTTTGGCTACTCAGGTGAAGTTAGGAGGCTGAATGCTTTAACTTTATGGTGGAAAGTTCAGGAAAGTGATTTCCTGTCTCTTTGTGTTAGTACTACCATGAGTACTGCTCCTGAGGACAGTTGAGATTGAAAAGAAAAGTAGATGGAGAAAGAAAAGGAAATGGGACAAGGACTTTATACACTCCTGATATGAACATATGAGCATGTCTAATTAAATCTGAGAAAACTGCAAGAGAAGAGCGAATGCAAAATTGAAAATGAGCAGTGAAATTTAGAAACAAGTAAGAGGTTGTAAGTTGTGAGAGATGAATCATATTCACACTCTGAACCACAGCCCATGGCGGGACCTGCTGCTAGAAACTTCCAGAGGTGTTAGTGAGTGTCACGTCCCCCGTCTGAGTGATGTGAGCTGATGTCCCTGTCTTGTAGAAGTACTGCATGAGTAATGGGGTGTGCAGTTTCCCCTTGCTGCAGTAAAAAGAAATGGCAGACCAATCCAACTCTAAACGCTGTGGTTTAGCTACCTTCTGCAGCTTTCCAATTACATTCATCTGAATTAGAAATTTGCAAGGAAATAGACTGAGAAAATACTCACATCATGCTCAACCATTTAAAACTCCAATTAGACTGTTTGCCAGAAAGGCTAGTTTAAAATCATCAATACCAAACACCAATGTTTGAGCAGATGGATTAGTGTGTTAAAGGATTAGTTCACCACATGACCTTTGTTCATCTTCAGAACACAAATTAAGAAACTTTTGATGAAATCCGAGAGCTTTCTGACCTTGCATAGATGTTCAAAGCCCAGAAAGGTAGAAAAGACATTGTTAAAGGGGTTAAGATGCAAAATTCATTTTTACATGTTGTATAAACATAAATGTGTGTTGGCAGTGTGTGTACACAACCACCATATAATGGTAAAAAACCACCCAGTGTTTTTTTAAATTTCTCCTTTCTCAAATCAAGCCATTCTCAGATTCTTGGCTGTGTGACGTCACAGAAATCAAGGCCACTCCCACAATTATTGATTGACACAGCCGTTTCGGCATAGACCCGTCCTGAGTGAGCTGTAAACAGTCCGCCATTGTTTTGATGCTGGAGCAGGAATAGACAATGGCTCCTAAGCAATTGAGGTGTTCTGTTGTTGAATGTAATAATGATCATAGCAGTCATCATTTCTCCCGACATCTGAGCATTACTTTTTTTTTTTTTCGAAGGGAATGCTCCTCCCAATCTACCTAAATGTGTCTATGTTTGCACAAATCATTGGTGATCCAGCTTCACCTGCAGAAGAAGTGAGTATAAGGGTTTTTTTATGAATCTTTGCAAATCACCTTTCCTATTAATGTGCGAATGAGAAAAACTATGACAAAACACTATTGACATTTTCGGAAAGGAATGAAAATGAGACGAAAATGTTAAAGAGGGACGATTTGTGAAGAGACTCATTAAGAACGAATGTGCTGTGTGGTTAGGAGGTCAGATGTGGACATTTGAACTGTATTTGTCTGTTTTCAAATTTTAAGTATTCACATAAAGAAATTAGTAAATGCATTAAATCAATAAATGCTTAATAAATGCATTACACTCTAAATAAACCCATTACATTTTAGCTGACTAAATCTACTGTAGATTTAGTTGACTAAAATCTTATGATATTTAGTCGACTAAAACTCGACCAAATCAATTCAGATGACTAAAATATGACTTAAACTAAATGGCTTTTTAGTCAGAAGATTCTGACTAAGACTAAATCAAAATTTGCTGTCAAAATTAACACTGCATCCGATGTCCCCTTTAAAATAGTCCATGTGACATCAGTGGTTCAACTGTTTATGAAGCTACGAGAATACTTGTGTGCGCAAAGAAAGCAAAAATAACGACTTTATTCGACATTTTAACAATGTCCTCAACTATCATTCTAGGCCTTGAATGTTTCAGTTGCCTTGCTAAATATCTTAATTTTTGTTCCAAAGATGAATGAAGCTCTTATGGGTTTGGAACGACATGATGGTGAGTAATTAATGACGGAATTCTCATTTTTGGGTGACAGTTTTAGACGTATGGAGAACAGAAAATGACGTATTGATGCTTGCATTATTTGCATTTGTTACACAAATTAGGTGAAATGGAATAGACTACAGCTATAATTTCCTCTGTTAAATTATTGAGTGTTAACTGCAGTGATTAAATATTCTTTGGCTTTTGTATTTATGGGTTTTAATTATTGACTCCTGGACATTAGAAAGATTTCATAATCAAAGTAGATTGCAAAGTACTTGAATTAAAAAATGGAATGAAATTGTTGCACATGATCAGGGCTTCCACGGTGGTCATTTAAAGGTGCATTGTAAAATTCTGGCTCTGTGTTTAAAACATGTAACTGCTATTATTAATAATTCCTATTATTGCTAAATGCTGGTAGATATATAAATACGCATTTCTTGATATTGTTAGATAAACATTTGTTAAATGTCAGTAACAATATGTTCAGTAATAAATGATCATAGTCATTTTCTTCATTTTTTTCCCCCTTTATTTATCTCCACGATGTTCCTGTAAATGACCACAGAAGCGAGTCCCACACTAATTTCAGTCTGTCATAACACCATGAGTTTGTTCAGCTCAACAGCCTCCTGCTGGGACTGCAGATTCCCTGCATTTGTGGATTTTTGTCACAGAATGACACACCAGCAGACACACTGACAAAGTGAGGACACAGATACATACTCTTGCTTATGAACTGTTTGCTTCTGAAGATTTTCATTTCAGTCCTGCTCCTTCTCAAGAGTGCTTTACTCCACTAGTTACATTGAGATCTTATTCCTGACTAGTTCATGGGTTGGAGAATGGGAGGGAGGAGATGCAAGCATTCAGTCGCAATTTTCACACCCAATTATGTTAATGTGTTGTGCCGGTGTCTCTGTAAGCAGGGCTGATGGAGCTGTGCCCTTGAAGTAGGGTCTGCCGGGACACATGGAGGGTTAGAACAGACGTGACACGCTGTGCATACTTTACCCAAGGGAGAACAACCTCCAGCTCAAAACAATCTGTAAACATGAGGGTTATTCAATGCACAACCTAGGAGGGAGTCTGACAAGACCTGGTCGAAAAGCCAAAGAAATGTGTTTTGAAAAATTCAAATTGTAGTATTTTCTGTACATGTTTTCTCTAATTTTATTTACTATTTTGTTTCTGACATTTTTCTTAGAAAATATATACAAATACTCTCTTTGACCCAATGATGTCTCGAGAGAAAGCTTCAATCAGCTCAGCCGCATCCTGATGATCATAAAATCTGTCTCTACCAATTCAAGCCCACACATCCTCTTCACTACATGACAGAAAACCAAGGCTCTTGTTTTTCTTCCCACCTAAAAAATCCATTACCATAGACGTGGAGAAATAACTCGTTCAGCAGGAAAAATCACTGTCCCTTCTCCCTGAAAGGGACTGGCAGTTGCATTTATCATTTGAGCTCAGTGTATTTGTCTTTCAGCAAGCAATTAGAGAAATCTCTCATATAGACATGCAAGAACCTCTGAATTGCTTATTACTTATTTTTCCTTTTTAATGGTGCTTCTCCTGAGTGAGATGATCTCCCTTAGTAATAGGTAATTAGAAAAACAGCTTTCATGAGTTGGCATGGATAATCTTTCATTTCAAACTCATGCAAAGTTATGCTACTTAAACATCCATTCATTTTTTTTAAAAAGATATGACAATATCACAAATCTATGGAAGAAGATAATGTTAACTTTACATTGTATAACTGAGACTTTTGAAATTGTTAAATAAACTCTTTTTTTTTCTTTGCACACAAATGTATTCTCGTAGTTTCATATAATTAAGGTTGAACCACTGATGTCACATGGACTATGTCATATTTAAAATGACCTTTTTTATTTTTACTATGAGATTTAAACTGGCTTTTCTGCAGATCTGTTCTGTTAACCCCACGTCTTGTAGATTTTAGTGTCTTTATAATTACATTGCAGAAATGTAATTAATTTGTACCTACATTATTATTATTATTATTAGGGTAATCACATTATGCTTTCCCCCCTTGAGTCAGTCCAACATGGATCGCTCCAGTCAAGAAAATCTGGACACATCACTGATTACCAGACAGAGGCATTGAAATTTCTTACTGCCATTGAAACCCAGCTGCTGACAGTTATAGCTAGTAAAATTTGAACAGTAAAAACTATAACACTGAGAATAATCCTGAATCGTCACATATCTAGGAGGCTTTTAACATTTACAGATGCAGCAAAAGTCAAACCATAAATGGCTAAAATGCATCGTAAATAATCGGAATGGGGAAAAGCGTTGTTGAGAATTTGAAGCCGAGGCAATTCGATGTTAGACCAGTAATGTGCTACTTCATTCCAATAACATCGTTCCCGTTTGTTTATATGAGAGAGAAGCAGCAGACATGCAGAAGTGAGTTAGAAATCAGCATGAAATGCCAAACCCAGGAGCTGAAAGGTCAAGGTCATGAGAGGACGACTCAAAGCTATTGTACTACTGAAATAAATTTAGTCAATGACAATTTTTTTGCTCCATTTCCAACAAGAATCAGACAAATCTGGATATTTGGATACTGGATATTTAATTATGCATGCTCATTTCCCCTCTTTAATATTTAAATTAATATCAAGTGAGTGTTAGATGACTGCTAAGTTAATCTTAAAAACATTAGCACTCTTAAATGTAATCTTAAAGGGATAGTTCACCCAAAAATGAAAATTCTGTCATTAATTACTCACCCTCTTGTCGTTCCAAACCTGTAAGACCTTTGTTCATCTTTGGAACACAAATTAAGATATTTTTGGTAAAACACTATTTTAATGATGTCCTGACTACCTTTCTGGGCCTTAAACACATTTGCATTGCTGTCTATACAGGGTCAGAAAGCTTTAGGATTTCATCAAAAATATCTTAGTTTGTGTTCAGAAGATGAACAAAGGTCTTGCGAGATGAGAATGAGATGAGGGTGAGTAATTCATGACATAATTTTCCCTTTTTTTTTGGAGAATTATCCCTTTAAATGAATATTCCTTATTCATGCTGTAATGTTGTGGTGCCTAAATCACTTGTAGCAAATAAAATAATTGATTTCAGTGATTTATTGTTCATTTATAAAGACTAAATAATATGGAATTTTACTGTTGGCCATTTATTGGTTATTTGTCATAACATGAAAATAATTAACATAAATTTTGATGTTGGTGCTTTGCAATTGTCTCTTTTCCCTTGGACGCTTTTTGTGATTTGCCCAAGTAGGACATGTCCCTGGATCAACATCCATTTCAGTAAACTAATCAGCAGGAACAACCAAAGTTGTTCATGTTAGAACATGTCCTATAATAGTGTAAATCACTTTATGCCTGTGGAGACTGTTATGTCCTGTATCCCTCAGCTAATGTTTACGTTCACAGGCCTCCGAAAAGTTGTGGTCGTTTTTAATTAAATTTCCATTTCAATTATTCATAACGAATGAATCAGATTAAATATGCATGGGGCTTTTGATTTAGAATTTGGGACTCGACTTTGTGACCTCCTAGAGGATGTGTTGAGCAAGGACAGAACAGCAGGTAGTTAGGATAGAGGAGTTACGGCCAAGTCTGCAGCCCAGCGGAGATCGATGGTCCTGGTGTGGACGGTGCTTAGATCAGCAGGATGGACACCGCCCTGCTGCTCCAACCACTCCAATCATTCTCATTGATCGATGTGCAGGCTTGCTTTGCTTTCTCTCCGAAGAGCTCCGCTGTGAGTTTTTTGTTCTTTATTTAATGAGATGTCTCCGTAAAAGATTTTCACATGCACGCTATGAAATAAATGATGACTTCGTCAATACAGAAAGAGAAGGACAATATAACGTTTTTTTTGGTACATTTAAGAAGGATTGCTTGATGCCCAGTTAATCTTAAATCATTTCAAGACTGTAAACGGATGGATAGATCAGTTTTATCTCTGATTTCAAAAAACACCCAGTCCATGACATTTCTGAGCGATGTTGGAAAGCACAGACATGCAATATTGATCATTTTTTTTCATTCGGTCCTGTTGGATAAGGTCTTTGCTTTCTCATGATGCTTGTATTTAAAGGGATAGTTCACCCAAAAATGAAAATTATGTCATTAATTACTCACCCTCATGTTGTTCCAAACCTGTAAGACCTTAGTTCATCTTCAGAACACAAATTAAGATATTTTTGGTGAAATCTGAGAGCTTTCTGACCCTGCATAGACAGCAACACAACAATCATTTTATGGCCCAGAAAAGTAGCAAGGACATTGTTAAAGTAGTCCATGTGACATCAGTGGTTCAACAGTAATGTTATGAAGCTACGAGAATAATTTTTGTGTGCAAAGAAAACAAAAATAACAACTTTGTTCAAACATGAGAGTATCACGACGCAAAGAAATATTAAGTTAAGTAAGTAAGTTAAGTAAGAATTTGTTTAATAAATCTATATTTTGAGGGATTTTTTTATGCATAAAAAGTATTCTCGTAGCTTCATAAAATTACAGTTGAACCACTGATGTCACATGGAATATTTTAACAATGTCTGCACTACCTTTCTGGGCCTTGACATTTCTTAGAGAGTTCTCAACTCTCATATTTTATACAAAAATATCTTAATTTGTGTTCCGCAAATGAACGAAGGTCTTACAGGTTTGAAATGCTGTAAGGGTGAGTAATTAATGACATAATTTTTATTTTTGGGTGAACAATCCTTTGAAGAATCTGCATTAGAATGCATCTCTGTTTTGTGATAAGATTCTAATCCTAAATTTAAGATTAGGTTATAAACCTAAAAGATCTTTGCAGTCCATTTTTTTTGTAATTTCTCAAGAATTCATCAGGCAGTCGGATCTTGTGCCGTGACTGCACATTCTCTCAGTACGTGAATCATCTGAAGTGCTCCCACACAACGTTTTACTAAAATGATATCCAGTTTGCATTATTCATGTTGCAAGCTGTAAGTGCCCACAAATGCAAAGCACCTTACAACTTGCAATAAAGTTGATTGGTCCATTGCCGATGTTAAAACATTACTCACCTGCCTCAGTGGGAACCAGGGGGCCTATTTGCCTGTGTAACCATAGACGTAAGGGAATAGTCTAGCAAAATTACACCATACGGTGTTCACGCACATACAAACACATGCGCATACTGCGATTTATATTATTTTTCATTTATTCATAACCATTAATCCAGACCCAAGATGAAGCATTCTGTATACAATTAAGAATGAAAAGCACAGCATTTTGTTTTTATAGAGTAGTTTCGCTTTTCCAGTCTCAGAACACTAAATATTTAATATCCTTCACCAGAACAAGCTTTTTATCCATAACCTTCTTAATATCTGTTTCCAGTGCAGATAATCCAGCGCAGATCATTTCTATCTAGCCCTCACAGAAGAGGTTTCTCTTATCATTGTCTCACTGAAAATTACTTAGCACTTATATCTTTACAGGTTATATAAGCTATTTTTGAGGGAACAGATACAGAGTTGGCTTTTCATAAATCAAATGCTCCTGGCGCTGTACTCGTTTATAGCGTTATTAGTATCTTGAAGGCAAAGTAATGAGCAGTACCTATCTTTGAAGGGATAGTTCACCAAAAAATGAGAAGTCTGTCATTAATTACTCACCCTTATGTCGTTCCAAACCCATAAGACTTTCAATCTTCTTTGGAACACAAATTAAGATATTTTTGATTAAATTCAAGAGCTTTCTGACCCTGCATAGAAAAGGCGTTCTGGATGCAGTGCGGCTTGTTTAGATTCTCGTAGCTTCATAAAGTTAAGGTTGAACCACTGATGTCACAAGGACTATTTTAATGATTTCCTTACTACCTTTCTGGGCCTTGAACGTGGTAGTTGTGTTGCTGTCTATGCAGGGTCATAAAGCTCTCGGATTTCATAAAAAAATATCTTAATATGTGTTCTGAAGATGAACGAAAGGCTTACGGGTTTGGAAAGACATGAGGGTGAGTTATTAATGACAGAATTTTTGGGTGAACTATTCTTTTAACATATTTAATTTACATTTAGTAAATCAAGTTTGTTCACAGTGTTTTACTGATACATTCATGACATGACTTGACCTAACTTAAAATGTCTGCACTCCATTAGTTAAACCAACAAAGTGAGTGGCACCCCTGATCTACAGCTTATTAAGCAAACATGCTATGGGAGACCAGCTAACATCAATAATATTAATGCATTAAAATTATGAAAAAGTATCAGCCTAATGTTTCTGCTGGAGATCTGTCATTAGGGCAGAAACACATCCATCACAACTGTCCAAGCAGAACACACTCTGCTGCCCACTTGATTGTGTTTTTATCAAGCGCTTGCTAAATCAATATCTACCAGATTACTCTAGGATTATCTGCGGCATCAGCTTCATCATTACATCACATTACGGATGTCTGAACAAGCTGGTAATGGATTCATTTGGCATATGGCTTGAACGATGGTTTTCTTTTCCAAGATGCGTGTTTGTTAAAGCAGCACTGGATCATTTAGTGTAGTAGTTAAACATTAAAAATGCTTATGTTTCTTATTATCACAAGGATTAGTTCACTTTCAGAATATAAATTTCCTTATAATTTACTCACTCCCATATCATCCAAGATGTTCATGTTTTTCTTTCTTTCTTCGGTCTAAAATAAACGAAAGCTTTTGAGAAAAGCATTCCATGATTTAATGTTAACCTAGAAAATTGTGCGCTATTGAAGTGTCTGTGCAGAGTGTGGAAGCTGAACAGTAGCTCGCTCACTGCGTGACAGATTGAGGCGCTGGTGTGGGCACTTGCTCTTAAAATACTTCATCATTTTTGGTCATACAGATAAAAGTAATACATCTTTCAAATCTGTGAAGACTCTATGTTTATTTGTGTGCACTCCGAATAACAACGAAACGTTGCGCTTTTGTAAAATAATTAAGGCAAACAGGATGTGCATTCTGCCGTCTCAGTCTCTGTGAACTTGAGCGGGAAACTTTGAAATTCCGACATGAAAAATATATCTATAGAGAGTGAAATGTCTACTTTGAAATGAACCAATTCAAACAGAAAACAGATATTCTCATATTATGTAATCTGTATTTGCCTAATATATGTGTGTGTACTGTGTGTAATTATTATGTATATATAAATACAAGCACATACATGTATATATTTAAGAAATATTTACAAGTATATGTATTTATTATATTTTTATAGAATTTATATTATATATAAATAAAAATATTTTGTAAATAACATATTTCTGTTAAATATATACATTAATTTGTGTGTATTTTTATATATATATAATAATTACACACAGTACGCATACATATATTAATTAATCGCGATTAATCGTTTGCCAGCCCTAATAATTATTATATCTGCCTGTGTTTTGGAAAGCTTTTTTTGCACGCTCTTGAACGCTTATTAGGCTATGTGGGCAATTAAAGGCTTATTATTATGATTTATATGGTTTATTAAACATGCAACTTATAGTCGACTGATGCTTGAAATTAACGACTACTAGTCGACCAGAAAAATCCTTAGTCGAAGACAGCCCTGCCTTTTACCCACAAATGCTCATCTTGCACTAGCTCAACTTCCCACATTACGTAACCACGTTGGAAAGGTTACGTGTGACGTAGGTGGAAGTACCGACCCAGTGTTTACAAAGTGAACGAGCAAAGAAAATCAAATGCCCTTTACAAAAAAAGGTACAACAATGATGGAGTTTTTCGCCCTACCCTACGAAGAACTAACCATGTGTGACCTTTCCAACATGATTATGTAATGCGTGAAGTTGTGGACACGCATCGTATAGCTACTACAAGATCAGTTTTTTGATTAAAAGTATATAAATGTTCATTTTTTTTAGAAAATGGCAGATCGTTTTGCTAGATAAGACCGTTATTCCTTGGCTGGGATCATGTAGAGCGTTTTTAAGCTGCACTGAAACTGCAATTTGTACCTTCAACCCGTTGGCCAGCCTAAAGAAGCATAAAACAATTAAAACGAAGGATGTAAAACAAACACAGCACCATTGATGTGCACCATTGACAGCGCAATGCAGACTTAAATGATCCAAAACAGAAGTCAGCATTGATCTTCAGAGCTTAACGAGTTGAAACATAGCAACTAATTAAAATGCTATCAGTGATTCCAAAAGAGATTTAGGCTGTTAATGCAGCAAATACCCGTTTCGAGAGTAAATTAGCTCTAATGTCATCAGCGCTTTTTATTTTTAATATTATGTGAGGCCAGAACAGATCCGTGCTGGTCAGAATGACTCTTTTTCTTTGGTTGTTTATCATGTGTGTATGAAAGACACGGCGGTCTGAGCTTAGAGCAGATCAGTTAGAGAGAATCCTGTTATGCATGAAAGCAGCAATTGTGACAGAAATAGAGCATTGTGGGAAAGAGGCTGAAGTCATGTCAGACACTATTAATACAGCACGACCACTGGTCAGCACACAGCAGTAGAGAAAGAGAAGGTATCTAGGATGTGTTCATTTGAACTGAGAGTGAAGGAAATGGAGGAGGTGAAACTAGAAAGACAGAAAATTGCTGTATTGTATGCAGGCTTGCGCCCTGAGTGACCTCATAAATGTGAAGCTGCTGCTAAAGTAGAGAAGGTTTTGGAAGGCAATGTCATTGAGGACAAGAATCAGATACACTTTGTACCCTCGATTTACATCCTTCTGCAGTTTATACACCAGAGAGCCATTGTGAGAATGTACATTGTAAAAGTGGTCTCGTACATGGTGTAATGATATGGATGCCTGATGCCCTTCTGGGATGAGACGCACACTAGGATGAGAGGCGCTGTCTCGCTCCTGCATACAATTTAAAACATGAGGGAAGCTTGAAAAGAGAAGCACTACAGGAAGGGGACGTACATAGCTTCAGTTATTCAAAGAGGGGAAAAGTACCAATACAAGATTATGCATGAAGTCCATGAAAATCTGTGATTTTTATTCATGGAAGACTGTAGTGGAAACAAACAGGGGCGTCCTATTGATATAGACAGTTTGCTAAGAGGCTCAAACACTAGGCTGGTGTCCCTGGAGTGGCTGTATCGCTTCAAAAGATAATTGAGTCTGGTAGTTTCTTCCTTTTCCCTGATATTTGTGTATGGTCACATTGGGTATTTCCTCAGAGCTGATATGACTGCTAAATTAGGCACTAGAGGTGCACTGTGAGTAAGAAGCATTCTTCATTTCTGCAGTTTTCAATCTCTTTCTGTTAATGATATATGTATATTTCATGACTATAAGAATGGAGTATTTTGTATCATATCCTTCAAAGCTTCTAAAGGGCTGAATATTTGACATGAATTCTTTCTCTCTCTCTCTTATTTTCTTTCTCAAATCTTTTATTGGTCAATCGCGCCATCCATGGTTGTCCACTTATCTGGGTAAAGATGAAAACAATATAATAGTAAATAGGGGTGTGCGATGATGACAAAAAATTATATCTATTTATTTCTGAACTTTTGTTGATAACAGTACTTAATATTTTGCTGAGCGTGTTATTTGTGCTGCAGTTTTGGCAAGCTTAGGACTGCCGTGGACAGATGACTCCCAAAGCTTTCGATATTCTTCATATTCTGCGTGGTGATTCATTTGCCAGAGTAACAGAAATAAACTTTTCCAATAAGTTTAAATGTCATTTTTTTTTCCTAACCTTATTAAATGTATGCATCATCTTTTGTGTCAAATTCTTAAATTGAATCAATAAATTTAAATAGTAAGACACAATAGGGCTGTTACCAGTCGAATGAAGTTAGTATTTTGCGGCTAAACGCGCTAAATGCGGCTAAAGTAAACAGACTCGTCACTCCACAGAGAGCAGAGAGGGGCGGGGCGAGCAGAGTTAATTTGCATTTAAAGGAACAATCTCTCAGAATGGGATGATTTTTACAGAGCTGATTTTGAGGGTGTTGTTTTACACAACCATTGAGAATTTTTAACCAAAGTATATTATAGACTTTTCGTTAAGACCCCAAAGAATCATATCAACTTGTGGAAAATGGGCATCCGATGACCCCTTTAAAGCTAATTCTAATTAAGTCGCTTAATATTAACCTGTTTATTTAACTGTTCATCAGATCAATATAACATCTGCAATCGTGCTAATATTTTTGTTGAAAAAAAAAAAAACGCAACTCTTTGTGTATTATTAAATGTATCAGTAGATATAAATATAAAAGACATCATTATAAACGTCATATGGAGGCATTTTTTTGCCCCCTTATCTTGAATTTTGGGGGAATTCTAAATGTATTTTAGTAGACTAAATCATGCAGTGAAAGCTTGAATTTTAAATGTGCTAGCATAATAACTTACATCGTGTAGTGTACTTGATAATGTCAAATTGCATAATTTAAACAACAATTATGTATTATTGTAAACCATATAGATCACCCCACACACACACACACACACACAGTTATAATTACACGTAAATGCTACTTTCATGTTTTGCATGGACTCGCTTTCTCTCGCAGTGAAAATGGCTGCTGTCCTGAAAATGCAAATGTCTTGAACCGGAGTGCACAGAGTATGCATGCACATCGCAGAGCTAGACAAGACAAACATTTGAGGTTAAAAAGTGTATAAACATTAATTTATTTAAGAAAATGACAGATCGTTCAGCTGGATAAGACCCTTATTCCTTGTCTGGGATTGTTTAGAGCCCTTTGAAGCTGCATTGAAACTGCATTTTTAACCTTCAATCCGTTGGCCACTACATGGAGAAAAATCCTGGAATGTTTTCCTCAAAAAACGTATTTTTTTGAGTGAAGAAAGAAAGCCATGAATATCTTGGATGACATGGGGGTGAGCAAATAATCAGGAAATTTTTATCTTGGAAGTGGAGTAATACTTTAATGTATCTGTGATATTGTTGCAGTTACAGTATGTCTTGCCACTCGGCTGTTTGCTTTGTACATTGTAATAGACTTTAATTTTCTTAGTGGAAGCATTAATATAATATGCAGGTAAAATTCTTAAATTATTTCATGTCCATATATTTATTTATTTGTCCAGATAGTCATTATTGTAAAATGGTGTACAATAAATACTTATATAATATCAGACCTCTCAGTGTTGTGATGAAACAATCAAAATCAAGTATTCCAGAGAGCCCTATATTTCACATAGACTAACACAAAAACAAATTTTCCCATCACTTTCCCTAATGATAGCCTTTGAAGTCACGTATAAACATCTATTTTGGGGATATTAAAGGAAAAAATCATGAAAAGTAAACAATAAATGAACCTGTAATAGGTTAAAACAAAGCATAAATATTGAAAGCCTGTGAGGGAGGAAATGTTAGTTCTTCACTCTGTAATTCAAGAGCGATATTATGCGCTTGTGCCAGGTGCGTTAGAATAAAACGTTATTTCCGGCGTTCCAGAGATAGCTTTAATCATTTTCAGATTGGGTCCAGGAGATCTAATTCAATTTTGTGTTGCTATGGAACGGGGCCATGTGTATAAGTGTGTGTGAGAGTGAGTGAGTGAGTGAGTGAGTGAGAGGCTATGAAGAGACAAAGAGGGATTTAATCACACATCATACAAAGCCAGAGAGACAGAACGCAAGGCTGTTTGCCACTATCTCAACAGTTTCTTTGCCAATTACTGCTTCCCCTTTTGTTGTGTCCCGCAGCAACGGACGTGTGTCCAAAAATGGGAGATTAATGACAGCCCGTAATTATTTTTATGCCGTTACACCAATCAAAATTTTACACCGTGTCCTACACAAAGTATCATTAGAGCCAAATATAGTAAAACAACATGAAATCTCTCAATACTCAATTGAAAGCCAAATAGTATTTGTGTTTTTGTATATTTGCATTTATGATGTATTTTTGTTTTAGTGAATTATCATTCACTGCTGAAAGTGTTGTAGTTTATACCATTTTGAAAGAGTGTTTACCTACTTGTAATACTACTATTATCTTGCAATTCTATTTGACAACATTAGAAATTACATGCTTATGTTTTAATGAGACTGTTAAAAGCAATTAAGTAAAAGTTTTGCTTGTGTAAAATAATATATTTCCAACTTTCATATTTTGTTTGGATTTTTATGATCTAAATATTGTTCACAAACCACTGTTATTTCACTGTTTATATACAATTATAGTTTTTATTAATAATTTAAAAAAATAATAATTTTTAGATTTTATGTGGTTTTGCTTTATTGCTGGGGCCACTTTTTTTTCTAAAAAAATATATTTGTATATTTGCATTTATGACATATTTTTATTTTAGTGAATAATCATTCACTGCTGAATCTGTTGTATTTTACACCATTTTGAAAGAGTATTTACCTGCTGGAAAACGATTATTTTGCTATTTTATTTGACAGCACTCGAAATTACACACATATATCAATGAGATTGTTAAAAGCAATTAAGTAAAACTTTTGCTTGTGTGAAATAATATATTTCCAATTTTCCAACAAAATATTTCCATATTTTGTTTGGTTTTTCATGATCTAAATATTGTTGACAAAGCACTGACATTTCACTGTTTATATACAATGATAGTTTTTATTAATATTTAAAATTTTGCTTTTGTTGTTGTTGCCACTTATTTTGAAAAACATAGTTTTTCGGGGGTTTTTTTTACTATTTTTAGTACTTTTTAGTAATTTGTTTTGTGAGTTTTATTAGAGCCAAATATAGTAAAACAACAAAAATCTCTGAAATACTAATTTGAGGACCAAATAGTATTTGTGTTTTTGAATATTTGCATTTATGATATATTTTTATTTTAGTGAATTATAATTTGCTGCTGAATGTGTTGTATTTTACACCATTTTGAAAGAGTATTTACCTGCTGGAAAACGATTATTTTGCAATTCTATTTGACGACACTCGAAATTACACACATATTTTAATGAGATTGTTAAAAGCAAAAAAAAAAAAACTTTTGCTTTTGTGAGATAATATAATATTTCCAACTTTTATATTTTGTTTGATTTTTCATGATCTAAATATTGTTGACAAAGCACTGTTATTTCACTGTTTGAATACATTTATAGTTTTTACTAATTTTATTTTTAGATTTTATTTATTTAATTTTGCTTTTGTTGATTTTGCTTTGTTTTTCTTTTTACTATTTTACTATTTTTATTATTATTTTTTTACTACTACTTCTACTACTATAAAGTTTAATAGTAATAGTAGTTTAATTAGTAAATATAATCATTTTTAAACTTATTTCAAGTCTAATTTTCATTTAATTTAAGTTTTTCATATTTGATTTCAGCTTTCAGTCAACAAAAATGTTTTTAATAGCTTTACTTTTAGTTAACAATTTATTGCTGGCCTACTGTCTGTTTTTTGGAAAATTATACATACTTGGCATTTCCCACTGGAGGGGTGAAAATAATTGAGAGCAAACAGACTTGCAGACTGTGAGACGTTTTTTTTTTTTTTTTTTTTGCGTAAAGAACTTAATTTTCCATCTGCCCCTCAAAATCCATCTTAAGCCCGTTTTCTGTGTGCTACTGGCTTTCTTTTCATGAACACACACTTGCAGGCTGTCATAAGACTTGTGCGCTGCATTTGTAGAGCTGATCAATGGGGAACGGTAAACAGAATGTCGGCTCAACATAGTATGAAACACCATATGGATGATTAATCTCACTAATCGCTTCCCTTCACCCAATCATTGACAAATAGTACCAGCAAATGTGAGGCGACTGGCCTTGGGTGATTTCAATGAATCATCAGAGTTATGCGAATAGAAGGTAAGCGTTGTGGAATTACTGGAATTAGGCTTATGATTTGTTGATGTAGTTGTATATAAAAAACGTAATGAATTATGAACTTCAGTATTATTCTTGAAAAAATCAAGCATAACTGAATTCACATTTTATACAAACTACAAGGCCTAGAAGACTCTAGTCGTCAAAGTCCATTCATTATCATTGTGAAAGAGTATAAGCAGGAAGCAGAGCATCTTATGCTTTTGTGAAGAAAGCCAATGCTTACGTAATGGTCTGAGATCTCATTATAACAGATCTCCCACAGAAGCCTGCTTGAAAACATCATAATTGCTCATGGCTTCAGGATATCTAGAACACCTTTGGCTATGTAGAATTCTTCTTCATTACTGTACAGGTCACTTACGGGTAATTTTCACTTTTCATATCTAATTTGTCACACCAAAGTACAGCTGTGTCAGCTTTTATGACCTCAGTTTGGCGAAATCAGGTCACATATCAATCCGCACTATTAGTGGAGCTCACTCTGTTAGATTGGAGACAGAGAAATGCAGTCAGTGTGTGTCCTGAATCACCTTCAATCTCAGGCTAGGGAATAATTTGAGAAAATCAAAGCTGCCGTATTTATTTTATGTTATTTTATTTTATCATTATTTTATTTATTTATTTACTTATTTTGAATATCAGAGTGTTAGTATATATGTCCTTTTTTCTTACTGTTTTTTAAATTACATTTTAATAAATGATCCATATGAGCCAATTCAATGTATCATTTTAATAAATAAACTTAAGTTATTAATAATAATAATAATAAAGATTATAACAGTAATAATCAGAACAATGATAATGTATTTTTAATTTATTTCTTATTAATATTTTTTATCATTTAAAAAAGCTTAAGTATATTGCAAAATATGATACATGACTAATAATTAAAACTAATAATTTATTATATTGTCAGCTTTACAAGTTAATAAAATAATTAAGAATTATTCAGGTTTATTAATTCATATGAGCCAATGTACAATGTACATTACTGTTTACATTACTATATGTATTTACATTTACATACTTTACATTCATTGTACTTTAGCTTTAATAAATATACTTTTGATAATTAAATATCTTTTAATAATAAGGATTATAATAATCAGAACAATACAAAATTTAAATGTATTTTTTTTTTTAATTTATTTTAATTGATACCTGACTGGATCATTTTATAGTATGGTCAACTTAGAAAGTTACTAAAATCATTAAGAGTGATTCAAGATGATTAATTTATAATTTAACAGTTAATCATCAATTTACTAAATCATATATATATATATATATATATATATATATATATATATATATGTATGTATACTTTAAATAATACAAATNATTCAAGATGATTAATTTATAATTTAACAGTTAATCATCAATTTACTAAATCATATATATATATATATATATATATATATATATATGTATATATATGTATATATATATGTATATGTATGTATACTTTAAATAATACAAATTATTGATAATCTGAAAATAATGAAGGTTTTGAATTGAATTTATATATTTTTATATATTTTATATCTTTTTTTCCATATTGTCCTCTCATTACCTATTTCTTTTTAATGTGTTTACTTTGTATGCATTCTGCCCAAATGTGGAGCCATTAATTAAATTTTATTAAATGGTCAATATGAGTATATTAAATGCACTTTAGCTTTAATAAATATACTTTAGTTATTAAGAATAATAAAGGTTATAATAGTAATAATCAGAACCATAATATTGTATTTTTCATGTATTTATTAGTAATATTTTTGACTGGATAATTTTATAATATTAATTACTTTAAAAGTTAATAAAATCATAATGAACTATTTAAATTTATTATTTCATAATTTAATAATTAACTATCAATTTAATGGTTTACTTAAACATAATTATTATTATTATTATTTTTTAATAATGCAAATTGTTGATAATCTGAAAATAATGCAGGTTTTGCATTTAATTGCTATTTCTTTTAAATGTATTTACTTTGGTGAAAAAATATATTCTGCCCAAATGTGGGGCCTTTAATTAAAAAAAATAATAATAATAATTTTAAAAATTTAATTAAAAGATGCATATAAGCGTATTCAATAAAATATACTTTAGTTATTAAGAATAATAAAGATTATAATAGTAATAATCAGAACATTAATAATGTATATTTATGTATTATTAATATTTTTCATAATTTTAAAAAGCTGAAGTCTTCTGCAAAATACGACACCTGACTAGATAATTTTATAATATTGTCAAATTAAAAAGTTAATAAAGTAATAATGACTTATTCGGGTTTATTAATGCAAAATTTACTAATTAATAATCTATTTACTGGTTTACTAAATCGTAATTCTTTTTTTTAATAAAGCAAATTGTTGATGATCTGAAAATAATGTAATCAATTTTTTCCCCACCCATTGGTGAAAATGTATTCTCCCCAAATGTGGAGCCTTTCAGCCTTCATAAAATGTAACAGCACTGATTGAAATCAAGTCGGAGCAGGCGTGGATTACAATCAGCCTTCAATTGTGTGACTACAATAGCCTTTCCTTCTCTGACCCGCTCATCTCTGTACCTGTTAAAAATTAGTCCCAAACAAATGACAAAGCCACAAAGATGAACGGGGATGGGCTATTGATAAAGTCACATCCCCCTGCAGCTCCGTCAGTAACGAGCGCCTCGGTATCTTTCTCCTCTACAGGTCAAAAGAGATACCCGCGATAGCTTTGCACATTAGTAACACATTGTCAGAACAAAGCCTCTGTAAATCTGAATAACCCCACCCCCTTACCAAACACTTCCACTGCCTTTAATTATGCTGTTCGCCAAGCTTTATAGGCGGTGCCCATGATTACCACCTGTTTTGCATTCTCAAACACGTGAATCAATGGCGGAGATATTGATCTGTCGGCCCTGCCAGCGCATTGGCCTTTATCCATTGTTGACACTCTCCCATCCATTTGCAATGCTGATTGCCCAGGGGTATAATAACAAATCTTCGGTGGAACTGGGGAACCAGTCCTAGTTGTACCGATCCTACAGTTGTGCATGTATATATGCATGGGCAGCTGTTTATGGGCATCTTGATTGTCAGGATGATGGTGCGGTCGCTTTAAGGGAATGAATAATGAGCACAGCCTGCGATTTTTCGCTATAGCAGCCTACAAGCGAACACATGATGAAAGCTGACATTGAATTGAATAGAAGGGAATAAGCAGCTCTCCTGGGGTTTCTTAGACTGAGCGTGCAGACATTCATGAGCATTAGTGCTGTAAGCAACTAAAAATATGATTGTTTTGCCATTGAAGTGAGCTAATGTGATTATCTTTGTCAAATAAGAGCCGTGTTATGAGAATCAGCTGTATGGTGAAAAGCTGTCGTTTTTGGGTTTGGTCTTCTAAACTCTTTCTAAAGCCCATGTTAGCAAGTAGATGCATCGTCATGCTAGTCAGATAAACGCCGCCGCAGTCCAAATACCGAACGACAGCATGGCGTTAATCCCTGCAGCTCTGAGACGAGAGTGGGAGCGATAGAAAGAGAGTGGGAGAATACATATGCTTCGTCCTTAACTCATCAAGGTGTAACGATAATAATAGCCCCATTTTCTCTAATTACCGAGTGCAACCACCCCATGGATAGAATGAAATGGTGATGAAGAAGAAGGTCAGAGAAGCGGAGAGGTTCATTACTTGTGATTGAAGCAAGTGGATTGTGTGTGTCAATCAGTGTTTCTGCGAAAATCAATCTTCTCCAGTTATAAGTCTTAAAAATGAAACAGTTCATTGCTACCCAGGAATCATCTTAATAGGGAAAATGGAAAGTGTTCAGGGAAAAATGGGTGCTGAATGATTTAAAATTGGACTCAAAAGCAAAATAAAACTATTAAATAATTGACCATATGACCCAATAATGATATACTGTGCTGTTGTTTTCCTGAAAATAAAATTCTTGCTAGAAAATCCAGGCAAAAATGATTATTGGTAACTGTTTTGGAACAGCATTTTAGCTGGTCTAAAGTGGTCTTTAGATGGTGGTCATTTAGGTGGTAGTCATAAAATGGTCCAAGCTAGTTATTAGCTGGTAGAGTATCTTGGACTAGTAGGGCTCTATGATTTCCGTGATGCGAGAAAAGCGGATGGAATTGCGAAATCCAGTCATAAAAATGTGTCTTGGTGTGAATGAATAGCGCAGACACGTGGTTTTGTTTAGCGTTTGTGACGCTCGCAGTGATTTCAGCCAACCCCATCTTACACCAGTTTGAACATATTTGACAAGTTGGCTAATTCGTATGACCTCACTTGTACGAATTCATATGATTTACGAAAATTCGTAGGAATTTGTATAAACGTAATCATCACAGAAATCGTACAAAAGGTCATATAAATTAGCCACCTCGTAAAATACATACAAATTTCATGGTTTTGGTTAGCGTGTGTGACACTTGTGTTGATTTTAGCCAACCCGATCTCACGACAATTCGTACTTATTTGACAAGGTGGCTAATTTGTATGAATTCGTATGAAGGAACACCTGACCCAGTCCCATTAACTTAATCATCACCGAAATTGTACAAAATCGCACAAGTGGTGTGATACACTTTTCGCCGTTTCAGTTAGCGTGTGTCACGCTCGTGGTGATTTCAGCCAACCCAATCTCATGGCAATTCGTACGTATTTGACAAGGATATTCGTACAACCTCACTCGTTCAAATTCATATGATTTGCGAAAAAATATATGTATTTTACGAGGTGGCAAATTCGCAGGAATTCGTACAAAGGATTACACCTAACTAGGGATGCACCGAAACGTATCGGCCGAAATGCTTGCGCGTTTTGTCAGTAAAGCCGGTTCTGTAATCAGCGGTAAATGCCATCAGGTGCGT
>JAHKKF010512170.1:0-15940 GCA_019740295.1 Labeo calbasu | reverse complement strand
AATGAAAGTAATGCGATGTACATCACTCAGCAGTGTAGTAGGTGCAGTTCAGCCTTTTGACCATCAGATGGCCACAACATATGCTGTGTTGAAATGCTGAGAGTAATGATGTGATCAGTGTTGCCAAGTCCATGGTTTTCACACATAATTGGGCTACTTTAACACTGTTGTCGTGGGTTGATTTTCATGTCTGCGGGTTTAAATTACCTTAAAATCTTAATATTTATCCCCTGAAATGTGAATTTTACAAGAGAAACCCTGGCAAAAAATGTGTATTTTACCCCGCCAAATGCAATTGGGCAGGTTTTGTTGTGAAAACCTGGCAACCCTGCACAGATGGTAAGTAAACATCAGTAGGTTACAGAGAAAAACATACAGTAGTTCCGGAAGTTACTTTCAGGTGTCAAAATGCAGCCAATGGGTTACGCTGGTATTTTTTTAGAGTATGAGGAAGTGTAGACATATTTCTTGTGTCAGGTTCACACAGACAAATACAGAGAGACTTTGAATGGCAGAAACAAATGGCAAGAGACATCATGGCATCAGCATATAAAGGTCAGTCGAAATTAGACAACCTAATGTAATATTCACAGAACACATTAAGATACCATACTGAAAAAAAATAATGATATGCTGTGCTTTCTGTTTCTGGTAGTTGACAGCATTAAGCCAAAATCAGAACGTAAATAGTGAAGATAATCTTTAGTAGTATGTAGTGGCCATGTTACAACTTTCAAGTTCTACATTGAGTACACTAAGAATGTGAATGTCTCTTAATACTATTTATAAAATATAGTATACAAGTTCCGAGTATCATGTTTAACACACTGTATGATGTTATCAAAACAATAGTGAGGTTGTGTCATCTGTATTCTGTGTCAAGTTGAATGGACAAGCTTAAACAAAATAAATGACACAGCTGCTCGAAACGGCTGTTTTACTGCACACAGTGTCTGTATTTACACGTCAGTTCAATGTTAACTCACCTGAAAAGCTAAAAATAACAATCCATTATATAATCTATTTAGAATTGACACTATTGATGTGTTGGTGTATTGTCTTAGTGTTTACAGGGATGTTAAAGTTGGCTGCTCAGCAGCAGCTTGGAGATGGCTACTTGTTTCAAGTAATGAAGTGATACAGTTAATACAGCCAGCAGCTGGCTAGTTAACTAGTTGGCCAATTAGTTGGTTGGGATAACTTGTTTTTCCCACATTTGTATGTGTATTTCTACCTGTTTTCTACTTGAGACATAATTGCTTTGCTTTAAGTAATGAAGTGATACTGTTAATACAGCCAGCAGCTGGCTAGTTAACTAGTTGGCTAGTTAATTGTTTGGATAGTCACATAGCTAGCTAGTTATTTAGTTTTAGCTAGTTAACAGGTTACTTGGTTAGTTTCCGTTTAGCCAGCTAGTTAGTTGGTTGGATAGTTAACTAGTTAGCTAGTTAGTTGGTTGGGATAACTTGTTTTCCCCACATTTGTATGTGTATTTCTATACCTGTTTTCTACTTGAGACATAATTGCTTTACCTTTGGTCTGACACACAACCATTAAAACTAAACCAATTACTTAGTGAAAGTTAGTGTGTTAGTTAACAAACAACTAGTTAGTTTTAGTTAATTAGCTAGCTAGCTAGTTAACAAGTTACTTAGTTTTAGTTTGGCCACCTAGTTAGTTGGTTGGATAGTTAACTAGTTGGCTAGTTAGTCTGTTGGGATAACTTGTTTTTCCCACATTTGTATGTGTATTTCTACCTGTTTTCTACCTGTTTTCTACTAGCTTGTTAATTGGTTGGATAGTTAAACTAGTTCTTTGGTTGCATAGTCAAGTAAGTTAAGTTTAGTTATTTATTTAGATAACTGATTTTAGTTTAGCCATCCCTTTTGTGTGAACAATTTGCATTGGTGCTTAAGCCATACTGACATTTTGTACAATCACAAAAGCAACATCTTAGCACACGAGTGAATAAATGTCTCTGGTGAAATAGCAATTAAATACCTGGGAATAAAAAACATCTAAAGCTCTATTTGATCTAATGATCTATTTGACTGCAGGTGATTTACAGAATCTGAGGATTGTGCTGCTGGGAGTCTCTGGTGCTGGAAAGAGTGCAATAGGAAATGCAATACTGGGTCGAGAGGCATTTAAAGAGAGCAGAACCAGAGAGAGTGAGAAACAGAGAGGACGAGTAGAAGACAGAAACATCTCCATCATCGACACTCCAGGATTCTTCAACACTCATCTGACTGATGAAGAGATGAACAATGAAATGATGAAGAGCATGTACCTCTGTTATCCTGGTCCTAATCTGTTCCTTCTCGTCATCAACCTGGAGACCTTCAGAGAGGAGCAGAGGAGCATTGTGGAGCAAATTCAGGAGAACTATGGAGAGGAAGCTCTGAAGTTCACTATGATGCTATTTATTGGAAGAGAAAAAATTACAAATCGAAAGTGGAAGCTCCTCACAGAAAGTGTCAGGTTTCAGGATCTAGTCAGTCACTGCAGAGGACAATATCACACAATCAACAGTAAAAGTGACATTATTCCAAGTCACATCACAAAACTTCTAGAGAGGATTGATGAAATCATCAAACGGAACGATGGCCAGCATTACGGCATTCACATTTATTTAAGAGTTCCAATAAAGCGCAGAAAAGAAAAGATAGAACAAGAGAAAGAAACAAAAGTCCATGAGACAAAACAAGAGAACATACAAATAGTGCGGGAGACGATTCACACACACAGCGTAAAGGAAAAGGGAATAATAAATGTTGTGACTGAAAAGAAAGATTTCATTTCTTATGTGACAAAAATTGAGAGAACTGAATTATATGTAGACAGATGCTCCAGAGTTCCTCAAGAAAACAAGAATGATGATGAAAAAGAGATAGTCAAACAATCGGCAAAATCACTGAGAAACTGCTTTGAACATAAGGGAGAAACAAATACAGTCCAAAAACCAGAAGAATACTGGACAATGAGCAGAACAAGTAAATGGGACCAGAAGGAACATCAGACAGAGCCAGACCAACATCCAACCCAAGCAGGTGAGAACAGTTTTATTACACTTTTCCCAAATATCATGGCACACATCTGGCAAATTAAATAAGTCCCTTCCTTTTTTCTGCTCTAAAACTATCTCAGGGTGCACAGAAACGAGGATTGTGATGGTGGGGAAAACTGGAGCTGGAAAGAGCGCAACAGGAAACACTATCCTGGGACAGAAGGTGTTTAAAGAAGAGTTATGTTCTGAATCTGTGACTAAGATATGCCAGCAACATCAGCAGAAGGTGAAAGGTCGAATCATCTCAGTAATTGACACTCCAGGACTGTTTGATACAAAAATTAGTGAAGAACAACTGAAGAATGAATTACAAACATGTGTAGAAATGTCTGTTCCTGGTCCTCATGTGTTTCTGCTGGTCACCAGACTAGATGTAAGATTCACAGATGAGGAAAAAAACACAGTGAAATGGATTCAGGAGAACTTTGGAGAAGATGCTGCACGTTACACCATCATCCTCTTCACTAGAGGAGATCAGTTAAAAACTTCCATAGAAGAGTTTCTGATTAATAACGAGCTGTTTAGAGAGCTAGTTGAACGGTGTAAAGGAGGTTATCATGTGTTCAGTAACACAAAAGAAGACAATCGATCACAAGTCACTGAACTGCTGGAGAAGATCGACAGAATGGTGGAGGAGAACAGAGGAGAGTATTACACAAATGAGATGTACCAGGAAGCTCAGAGGAAAATAGAGGAAGAAGAAAAGAGGAGAAGAGAAGAAGAGGAGAGAACAAAGTTTGAAGAGGAGAAAAAGATAAGGGAGGAGGAAAGATGTAGGCTGGTAAATAAAGCTAAAGATGCAGTCTTACTGGGAACAGGTATGGTAATGGGTGCAGGAGCGGCAGTTGCAGTTAGTGGAGGGACACTCAGTCCAGTTTTAATCTCGGGAGCAGCAGCAGCAGGAGGTGCAGCTCTGACCTCTGCTGCTAAAGGAGCGACGTTATCTGAAGCTTTAATGGCAGGAGCAGTAGCTGCCGGAAATGCAGCAGTGAAATCTGTTACTAGTGGAGCATCACTGCCTGCAGCTTTAATGGATGGGATGAGCAAAAAATCGAGTTTCAGTTAAAGCAACTGTTTTCCTTGAAATATCAGTTTTATAATCATTGTAATGCTACACTGAATTTTTATAAGCATTCTTTGCCATGCTATGTAAAAATGTAAACTGAAACCATTTGACTAAATTCATGTTTGAAAATAAAACATAAAAATGCCACGACTTCAATGATCAAAAATTCTGCTCACTTACCAGAAATACAATGCAAGTGATATCTGGCAGTTGTGTGGACTTTTTCTGCTGCATTTAGTGCAGTTCATGCATCCAGTTGTTTCATTCTTGCAGAAAAAGCATTTGCACTAGGATCATTATCGTCTCTGAAGCGAGACAGACAACATGATGGGAAGTGTGCATTTACAACCCAACAATTCTCAGAGGATTTACAGTATGTTCTAGTATGACAGTGTTAAGTAAACATAGGGCATTTTCTAAACCTGTTACAGTTTTTTTTTCTTAATGGAATCCAAAAGGATATATTTTGATGATTATCTGAGCAACTATTCCATTTATCATAACTTAATGCATAGATATACCCTGCAGCCTATGGTTCTCTGAATTACTCCAAATACTGAGCAAACCCTACACTAGTCAACTTCTGAAGTAAGAGAATGCACATTCTTAAGAGGCCTTGGCCAAAAACATACTTCTGCATGTTCTTGGAAGGTGTCAAATATTCAGCCAATGGGTGGCGATGACTGATTTTTTTTTTTTTTTTTTTTTTAGTATGAGGCAAAATAGATACTTTTAGTTTCTCTTATTTGGGTTTAAGCAGTCAGACAGAGAGACTCTAAACGACAAACGACGAAACTGCAAGAGACATAATGGCATCAGCACATAAAGGTTAGTCTGAAATAGCCTAATATGATACTCACACACAACAGCTAGTTTAATACAACACACATAATTAAATTATACTGTGTTTTTTGGTGACTGGCAGAACTAAAGGATGAAACAGTGGAGGTAATCTTTATTAGTATTTAGTGGTCATGTTACAACCTTCTGATTTAAAGCTGTTCCAGTACATTCAAAATTTCTCAGCTCTGGCCTTCAGTATCCATTTTTCTGCAAAGTTTCACTACAACCCCAATCAAACACACCTGAACAAGCTAATCTGGGTCTTTAGGATCACTAGAAAGTTACTGGAAGGTGAGCTTGATCAAGGTTGGTGCTAAACTCTGCAGGGAAGTGGACTTCGAAGGCCAGAGTTGAGAACCCCTGCATTAATGAATAAAACAAAGTATGATGTTGCCAAAATAATGGTGATGTCATTTCTGTGAAGGTTGAACAACCATCTTGGAATGTGATAAAACCTGTTAGCTGTTATTTTTTAAGATGTTGCTTTAAAAAAAAAAAAACTTCCTGCTGCATTTCTCACAACGATAACTAACTGAAAAGATTACAAAAGAAGAAGAAAAGCATAGGAAGCTAGGTTTACTGGTCTCAGTTACACTAAAACCAACCAGCCACTTAGACTACTGATGTTTTTGGTGTAATGAACCTTCCAGTGCACCATCCTGATCTTACAACTGTGGTGCTCCTAATAATTTCGAAGGATTCTTGAAAAAACGTGATAAAGCAAAAGATAATAGAACAACAATCACAAAGCATAATAGAACACATCAGACTGGTCGATGCTGTTCATCCTTTTGACCACCAGATGGCCACAACATACACCTTGAATCAACGAAAGGAACAGGATAATGCATATAATACGCACAGCAATGTGAGTTGCGAATAAAAATAGAATGTAAAACCAGACTGATGTTAGTTGGTTAGTTTACTGGTTATCCCTTCTGTGAATACTAATGCAGGTAAATGTTATAAAGCACTAGGTTGATGGTGATGGTTAATGTTTAGTTAGCAGTTTGTTAGTTAGTAGGTAGTTTTTGCTATCCCTTCCGTGAACGCTGACGCAGGTAAAAGTTATACAGCACTGGTTGGATGTTGACAGTTAATAAGTTTCTTTAGTGTGCCTATCCATTCTGTGAACAATGACACAGGTAAATGTTATATAGCGGGGATATGAGCATTTTGCTTAAACTATGTCAAGATACAAAGCACAACACAGTGGCTATAATGCAATTGCAAAGGATGACTATATCACAGGACATTTCTAAATCACCAAGAGCTCAAGATAATAACAAACTGTTTGACAGGTAATTCACGTGATCTGAGGATTGTGCTGCTGGGAGTCTCCGGTGCTGGAAAGAGTGCGATAGGAAATGCAATACTGGGTCGAAATGCATTTAAAGAGAGCAGAACCAGAGAGAGTGAGAAACAGAGAGG
The DNA here is from genome assembly GCA_019740295.1 of Labeo calbasu. Lineage (NCBI taxonomy): Eukaryota > Metazoa > Chordata > Actinopteri > Cypriniformes > Cyprinidae > Labeo > Labeo calbasu. The sequence goes on along the minus strand of JAHKKF010512170.1, from coordinate 9,533 downwards.
AAAAGTAGAAGACAGAAACATCTCCATCATCGACACTCCAGGATTCTTCAACACTCATCTGACTAATGAAGAGCTGCAGGAGCAGATGATGAAGAGTCTGCATCTCTCAGATCCTGGTCTTCATGCGTTCCTGCTCGTCATCAACCTGGAGACATTCAGAGAGGATGAGAGGAACATTGTGGAAAAGATTCAGGAGATCTTTGGAGCTCAAGCTATGAGGTTCACAGTGGTGTTGTTTACTGGAAAAGAAAAAATGCCAAACAGAGAATGGATGGTCTTTAAATTTAGCAGGAAATTTCAGGATCTAGTCAACCACTGCAGGAATAATTATCATGTGATCAACAGTAAAACAGCAATTGATCCAACTCACATTGCAAAGCTTCTAGAGAGCATCGATGAAATCAAACAGAATGTTGACCAGCATTACAACGAGATGTATTTTAAGTATCTAATGAAGTGCAGAAAAGAAAAGAAAAAACAAGAGGAAGCAAAGGAGGAGAGAAAAAAAGAACAAGAGGGACAGCAAATAAAAATAAACCAGAAAACAACTAAAATACCCATTATAATGCAAAAGAGCCCAACAAATGTTGTGCCTGAAAAAAAAAGTTTTAGTTCTCAAGGAAAACAAATTGACAAAACTCAAGTACATGAAGACAGACGATCTAGAGACTAACAAGAAAACAAGAAGGATGAACAAGAGGTGGTCAAACTTCAGTAAAATCACTGAGAAGCTCATTTGAAAAAACTGAATGCTGGAACATGAGCGTAACAGGAAAATGGGACCAGAAGAAACAACAGGCAGAGACACACCAACATCCAACCCAAGCAGGTGAGAACAATTTTATCACACTTCACCTAAATGTCATAACACATTTCTTGACAACTAAATTATTGTCTTATTTTTTCTGTGGTAAAGTCCAAGGCTCAGTCTTAGAGTTCATACAGAACAGACACATAAAACCTGGCAAATGCACAGATCTAAGGATCAGGTGGGGAAAACTGGAGCTGGAAAGAGCGCAACAGGAAACACCATGGGGCAAAAGGTGTTTAAAGAAGAGTTATCTCCTGTATCTGTGACTAAGATATGCCAGCAACATCAGCAGAAGATACAAGGTCAAAACATCTCGGTGATCGACACTCCAGGACTGATACAAAAATCAGTCAAGTCCAAATGAAGAATGAATTCATGAAGTGTGTCAGCATGTCTGCTCCTGGTACTCACGCCTTTCTGCTGGTCATCAGGCTGGATGTCATATTCACAGATGAGGAGAATAACACAGTGAAATTCTTTCAGAAGAACTTTGGAGAAGACGCTGCACGTTACACCATTGTTCTGTTCACTCGAAGAGATCAGTTAAAAACATCCATAGAGCAGTTTCTGGCAAAAAAATGAGCAGATTAATGAGCTAGTTAGACAGTGTAAAGGCGGTTATCATGTTTTCAATAACACAGATCAAGATGATCGATCGCAGGTCACTGAACTGATAAGATAGACAGAATGGTGAATGGAAGAGGGCATTACACAGATCAGATGTACAAGGAAGCTCAGAGGAAAATAGAGGAAGAAGAGAAGAAGCAGAGAGAGGAAGAGGAGAGAAAAAAGCTGGAAGAGGAGGAAGAGATAAGGAAGGATGAAAGAATGAAGATCTTAAACAAGGTTAAAGATGTGGTCTTAGTAGTAGCATGTCTTGCAGGAGCAGCTGTTGGAACAAGAGCGTTGGCTGGTGGAGGGACACTACGTGCAGCTTTAATCCCGGTAGCAGTAGTAATTCTTCTTGGTTTGGTCTCATTTGAAGCTTTAATCCTAGGAGCAGTCATTTTTGGGGTTATAGCAATGTTCTGTGCAAAAGGCGGAGTTTCTCTTTTACCTGCACCTTTAGTTCTTTTAGTTGAAAGAGGAATAGCAGAAATTCGTGATAAAATACAATTCACAGTTTCACTTAAAGATTCCAAGAAGAGGAAGAAACAATCAGAAAAAACAATCTACAAATCAGAGTAGATAACTGTGGTTTTATTGTAGCTCCAGCTTTATGAATGGTATGTTAAGTATGCACAGTATAATTATGTTGCTCCATAAAATTCGAACATGATTAGATAAAGTAAAAATTGTGTTATTTTATATTATTCTATTAAGAGCTGTACATATGGCAAAAGTAACTACTTTTTATGTACTATGTTGAGAAAAGATTGGAATCCAAAAACAAATATCCAGCAGGTTAAGCCAATTTGATTTGTAAAGTGATTTTCACACAGAGTACATTGTTTCAAAGCAGCTTTACAGAAAATCATGCTAGGGACACCTACTGGTCAAAACTCAAAGACCAAACATGTATAGGTAAGCCATATCTTTTGTTCAAAAATGATGTTCATACCATATACAACCCTGGTATTCAGCTGTCTGATATTGTAAAGTTGCTCATTCTACTCTGCATTTAAGCATGAAAATTACCTCAAATATAAATTAATTTCATAGTTTTGCCTTCAGTTAGATTAGGTTATCAAGACATTGGGTGTTGCTCTTTAAAAATATTAGTGCTTATTGTGATATAACTTGTTTTATTTGTGGCCGAAAAAAAAAAAAAATGTTACCTAAAAACTAAGTTACCCACTATTTTAATAAACAACTTTATTTTATGCACATATTTCTACAGATCACCTTTATTTATATAGCACTTTATACAATATAGATTTCAACAGGTTTCAAAGCAGCTATGTAAGGTCATGTTTGGGTTTTTAGGAAACAGGAATCTTTTTTCCTCACAATGTCAAATTCTAAATGTACCCCTAATTATAGAATGACTCGTGTAATGACCTTTTTAAAGACTTTCATGAAAGTGTAGTTTATTTTGCCACAGACATGCTTAAAATGTCACCAGTCAGTTTTTGATATTCAGCAAAACACATAATGGCCATAAAAAGTAGAATACACTAACATAATTACAACATTGAGCTCAAACTTAATCGCAGTACTGTCTTAATAAGGGTGCTAAATGTCTAGCAGTCTTGTGTCTAAATATAGGTCTGTGCCACAGTGAGTGTATTAATAGTTGTAGTTTAAATATCTGTGCAGCAAAACAGAAGTGCTGCACCACCTGCTCAAACACCTGGACGCGCAGTGTTTGTTTTTAGACTGGTTACTGAAGTATACAGTTATCAGCGACACGAGAACGAGAGACACAAGTGAAAGCTTCGAAGTTGATATAGATCTGATAGAAGATCAACAGGAATGGCAGATCCGTGTCTTCAAATGAATATCATTGAGACTGCTGGAGCTTTAAGCGCCATTGGGATTCCAGTGCTTTTACTGGGAGTCAGTTTTGCATTCGCTTACGGTGCACTAGAGGAAAACGGCCTTTCGCTGGTGTTTAGGGAGCTTCAGTGCATTGGCGTCTTCCGAGGCAGTTTGGCTGCGATTGCATTAGCGGCTCTCGGGAGGATGGCGGTGGCTGGAGCAGTGAAGTTCGCCGGTGTGGATGGTGTCGCTGCCGGCGCTTTAGCAGTAGCTGCTGGGGTGATTGTATCTGCGTTTATGTCAGCAATTTTAGCCGCATTAATAGCCCGAAGTAGAAGGGCAAGACTGGACACAGCCGTAGACAACTTCATCACCCTCATGATCCCTACAGCGGCCTGTGGTTTTCTGTTTGGGATGGGAATGTCACTGTTGTTTGGGCAAAGAAACAGAAATACAGGGGGGACAAATAGAGGAATGGATGAGAATGAAGACACTGAGGTGAATAGCGAGGAAGAATACGAGAGGCAGCGAAAGAAAAGAAGACACAAAAAGAAAAGAAAAACAACAGGAACAACAACAGTGACTTTAAAGAACTCTATTTAGAGATATTGTTTGATTTTCTCTGGTCATGTGTATTTTTAAGTGTGAACACTATATGCCGCTACACTACACGACAATCTTGAAGGCGGGTTTTCTCAAACCCTGACATTGTAATTTTGCTTTCCACAATTAAATGTGCAAAGTACAGTGCTTCAAATGCATAATTAAGCATACATATTTTGGTTGTCTTATTCACAGTTTCTTCAAATTATGTTCAACTTTCACAAAACAATTAACCATTTAATCAAAACACATCACATATACAACCCTAGACACATAATTGTTGAATAACATGCTAAATAGCTACATCACAAAAGTCCACATCTGTTTTCTTGACATTATTTATTTGAGCACATATGTATCATGCTTTTTGTTTCTGGTACTGACAACACTAAAACATAAAACAGAGTAAAAGGGAAGGTAATCTTGTTTAGTACTTTATGGAATTTCACTACACTGCATTAATGTTAGCATAAAAGTTCAAAGTGTCATGTTGCCAACACAATGAAAGCCTTGTAGCTCAACTGGTAAAGGCATTGTGCTAATGCAAGGTTGTGGGTTTGAAAGTAACAAATATTGGCAAAATGAGTTCCTTCTGTGAAATTACCTGCTTAATGCATAAATGAAATGGACATGTTGTTCATCTCCAGTTTAAACAACCTCACAGTGAGAGTTTCACTCTGTAACCTGTAAAATGAATTACTGTGCAAGTTTAATATCGTTTTTATTTACCAAGGGTGTTTAGGAACATTATTATTTGAGTGGTTTATCTGCCACCCTTGAGCTATATTGTTGGCTAACAGCTACAAACTTCTGTTTGTAAGTTAAGGTTAACAATACATTACTGGATCCTTATGTAATTGACATGCAGTTCTTTCTTCGTGTTCCCCTATACAAGCTTTTTGATGATGGTAAGGAACAGAAGTTTAAAATGTAGACATTTATTTTTAATAATTATAATTAAAAACAGTACATTTATACTTAAAATATGATGCCTATAATGTTTTTTTTTTCTCACACAACATAAGTGTTTATTTATACATGTAGAATATAGTTTATTAATTTCATAATTTATAAAGGGAGTTATGTCTCTTAAAATATATATATATATATATCTCACACACACAATGAGACTTTTAAGATCAAGTGACTTGCAATAAAATAGTTTCAGGAAAGCTGCACATTTGCAAGTAATAAACATTCACACACTTTCTCTGCTGCTCTATATCTTTAACATTGTTTATTATTTTGTTTAGTAACATGTTTTGTAACAGAATTGCATTAAAATAATACAGGAAAACTCAAATCTGACATGAACAAAAGCAAAATGCAATTCACATTTTGATACAAAATTCAAACTCAAGCTAAGTGATTCATTTTACACATTAGCTGTTAATTTCCTTATTTTTATAGTTTAGTTTTATATGTAAAATCACAATATCAATAAAACATGTATCCCTCATTCCTGAAAATACATTTTGCTATTTATATGGGTATATACAGTATGTATTATAGTACAACGTTTATACTGTAAAATGGGCCTTTAAAGAAGAAGCAGCCAGTATGTCGGAGCTTTCTGAGCTCAACAAAGGTGTAATTGTAAAGTTATTAAATTGTTACATTCTCATAACTGTATGATTCCATACAAGTCATTTATTTCCCTTACCATGTGCAAATGACATAGATTAAAATGTGATTATTTTGAGAATTGAAAAAAATATGCTTTTAACCCTTCACCAATACTACTACTACTACTACTACTACTACTACTACTACTACTACTAGCAAAAGTTTAAAAAAGACTAAAAAAAAGTTCAGCAGTGAAACAGCTTTACATCAGTAGTATTAACAACTATAAAATAAGGCACTCGAATAACTTGTATTTCATTTGTAAAAAGGATCAATGACTCTGACATTTAACATACAAAAATGTAGATTCTGTTATATAAAATCAGCTGTATATTAATGGCATTTGAGCAGTATTTATTACTTCCTGAACATGATTCTTAGTGTTGTTTAACACAGCAAAGACATCTGAAGAACTTCCTGTACTGCTGCCTGATCTGGACAAAAATGAGACGAGAGGAGCTGAGTGATTTTATGAGATCAATTTATCCTCTGAAACTCATGAACCAGAATAGAGTAAATAATATAAACAGGCAAAAAAAAAAAAAAAAAATACATACATACAAAATACATATACATACATACACACATATATATATATGTATGTATGTATATGTATATGTATATATGGAGGCACTATAAAAACTTGAAAAACCAGAGCCCAAAATGTCAGATTCATTTTAAAAGCTTGGAGATCAAAGGCATTCTCTGTCAAAATTGCCTCTGATATCCCTCTCTAAAAGTCACAGATTATCAAAATAAGAACAGGACCTCAGTGAAAACATCCATGTGATGATAGACAGATGATGATATTGATGAAGAGAATCACATTTGACTGCAAAGTAGAAGAGCAATTATTACCTTGTTTTCCCATTTATTATAAATTAAAGTCATGAGAAATGAGAAATGTGTTTACAGCTAGTATGACACAAAAAGGACCCAGAAAACTCCAGATGAAGCCTTTATCCATTTTCATCCAGCACCTGTTTAGAAGAAAATCAATATAATAAGTGGGTTAATTTTTAAGAAATACTTATATTTCAGGTGTTGACCTGGTGAAATATTAAATCTTTTAATCTTGTACAGGGTGATGATAGCCTCAGTCGAGAGTATATATTTTATCAGACAGCAGAAATGTCACAAAAGTCCAGAGCTGCTTTATTTCTTTCTAATAAAACTAACTTAACATAAAAATAAATAAATAAATGAATAAATAAAAAAAACTCACTGTTTACCGCCGTAACCTTCAGGTAACAGACCGACAGACACACACACCACAACCAGAGCAACCAGGGTTATCTACAGTATGTGACTGACAAATATTTGACTGTTTTTTTTTTTTGTTTTTTTTTTCCCTTTTAAATACTTGCATCCAAAGGAAGCACTGGAGATGTAATGTTCTTTATCTGCTCAAGAAGATTTTGAAAACATCCTCCAGAGGTCTGATTCTGAAATCACATTTGAGCTTTATAGTAAACAAAACTATGCAACTCTGGTAATCAACACTGTGATTGACACAACCAATAAAATCTTTAGATTTAGCTGTGGGGCGGAGTTTGTGCTGAAGTGGATTGGGGGGAAACTGTGTATGTGTGTCAAAGGGAGGAAGCCACACCCTATTTTGGAGCACACACCCTGTTTTGGAGTTCAGAAAGAACAGCTGAACATCAGTTCACAACTTAAAAATGGAGTGTCTATTTATAAGTGCAAATATCCCGTATGTTATACAAACTCCGCCCACAAGTGTGTCATTACAAAGCATTATAAAAGACTATAGTCTAATACTGGTTGTGTACATGGTAAAGTATGTGATGAAGTCACAAGCCTGATCTTTTCACTGATGCCAATTTTCTTGTATTCGCACCTGGAAGACCCGGAAGTCCTGTAACTCATTCAGGGAATGCGCCAGGGCTTTCTTTACCGTAATACAACTAGAATGCGGATTGCTGTAAAAACTTGTCAATGGCGGGTAAGCATTGTCTCTTAATTGACGAGATATCAAAATGGTGCCACCATCATGGGGATCAGTGTTTGCTTTAGTTGGGCTCTTGACTCTTGATTTTTTGCATTACATTTCTTTCTGTAACAATATGTGATGTGTAAAGCAGCCAGGTTGGAACTCTACAGTGAAAAGATCTTAGCTATTTTAATATGATTGTATATATTTTTTTTCTCTATGTTTGTATGTTTAGGTTTTGTATAATCAACCCTGTGAAACTACAACATGTAAACACAGTGTTGCTGTAATAATTATAGTTAATGAACTTTAAATCTATATATCACACATAAAAATTTGAACTCCTATACTATTTAGACATACATAGACATCAAGAACCAGCAAATGAATCTCAACAATGGTGACAATCAACAAAATGCTTCCTGCTGCAGTGCATGCTGGGTAACAGCATAGTAAAAAGTCCCATCATGCAATGCAGTATGAAAAAAAAATGAGACTTCAAAAACATTTTAAATGCAAGAACGCATTCTGTGAGAATGCCCCATTAAGCACAAACAATGCTTTGGGTTTTACACATTATCTAACGCATTTATACAGATGTTCGGTTTTTCCTGAGAAAGTATACTGCATTTGATTATGCAAACACATGTGGTTGTTACAGTCTAGAATAACTTCACAGATAGCAACATAGTACGTGTGTTCGACGTGCAGCAGCCTGCTGGTTATCGGAGCAATCGTGTAGTGATTTTTTTTTTTTTCTCGAGCAGAGGGTACTGATATAATTGTGCATTATTGATGAACACCTGCTGTTATTGAAAATTACAGAGGATCAGATGTCAATGTTTTATTCAGTGTTTGCTTTAGTTGGGCTCTTGACCATTGACTTCTTGTGCTAGATCTTTAATAATGCATGTGGTGTTGAGAAACAGGGAGATTCTCTATAGTGAACAGCTGTTAGCTGTTTTTATATGATGATTTTTTTATTTTTTATTTTTGTTTTTTTTTTTTAATTGTTTACCTTAGTTTTCACAATGGATGCCTTGTAAAGTGAGTGATCAAAATAAAGGTAATCTTCAACTGTTATTGTAACTGTTGTTGTGTCACTGAGTCCTCCTATATCCTGCAAGAAAACAAACACACTTCAAATGTTATCTAGTAACTTAACTATTGGTTTAGTAGAACACCTTACCAACTGTGATTTATCTCAATTATAGTTTAAACTTTACCAGAGCACTAAATGTACTTGTATTATAATCTTTTCATGACATAAAAATAAGTAAACAAATTAATTAATTAATAAATTAATTAATAAAAAACTACTATTATTGTTTTCAAATGTGTAACCCAACTTTTTTTTCTGTCTAGGGTTAAATTACTATCAATCTTGAAATGATAGTTTTTAGTCCAAAAACCAAGATCATGACAGCTGTTCCTGGTCCTCATCCACTTGTATTGCCTAGCTTTGACATTCTGCTAAACAGTGGCGTACGGGACACCCTCGCAGCCCCCGCGGTGCATGGGGGCCCCATCGCAGGACGTTCTAAAAGGCAGTGTTCCAAAACACTGCAAAAGACGCAAGCCGTGAACGCAAAGGTAGTGCAGTGGAGTGGGCTTAATTTTTTAAAAAATAACATCTGGGGGGTATTTCACTTGTCATACACACTATAGGCCTACTTTTTAGACAACCGCACCGTAATCAAAGAGGATATTTTTACACTTAAAGTGGTTTATGGATCCCCACGCAGGCATGCAGGCATGCCCCATGGCAGGAAAAAAAAAAAATAAATAAGTGTGTGCACAATATAATTCACTCCCTTCTTTTACTAAATCGTGTGCACAACTTACTAACTCGTTCATTAATTTGATTCAACTAAATCAGGTCACGATTTCGTAATGTCGTGTCCACGACTTAGTAAAATAAGGGAACAAATATGATAATAATAATAGTAATAATACGAAGTACGGGGTTTTCTTTAGGTTACTCATAAAGAAAAACACACACACACACACAAAGTGTGAGAGCTGGGACCGAGATGGGTCTTGCACATGTTTCCCAGTTGGGTCCCACCAAGTGGCAAGTGCAATCCCATATGGAATCCATGTGGGCAATTGGCATGG
>JAHKKF010512166.1:6273-18048 GCA_019740295.1 Labeo calbasu | reverse complement strand
TTTTTTCTCCATTTGTCACCAATGGAGTTTTGGTTCCTTGCCGCTGTCGCCTCTGGCTTGCTTAGTTGGGGACACTTTCTCTTAACACAGTATTGCATGTAATTTTTATTGTTTTTGATTAACTACCTTTACCTAAAATGTGAGTGTTTACTGTTGCCTTTGGCATTGTTGATGTACTGTTTCCTATTTAATACTGTACAGCCGCCTTGTCACAATTCTGTATTGTTAAAGGCGGTATACAAATAAAGGTGACTTGACTTGACTTGACTTTGAATACGTACATGGATAATGGCAGAAATGTCCAAAGTGTGAATGTTTTGGATGTTTCGGTAACTCCAACTGCATCTAACTGGAACTGCCACTGTGCGCCCTTAAGACACTGACACATTCAAAGGACAGGGAGAGAGAAAAAATAATAGATTAATATTAACATTTGCAACATCGTCAGACGAAGAGATTTTAAAAGTAGCAAAAATGTGACTTTCATACATACCATTAATGTAAAGACTTCAGACTAACAGTGAAGTGGATGTCAAGTGCACTTGTCTGGTGAAATATCAGATATCTGTAAAATATCAGAAGTATGCATTAGTTTTAAAACAGTTAACAGTTATTATAATTAAGAATATTAGATTATGCTCATCAAATGATATGAAGATGCATATCATTCAGTCATCAGAGATGTACGTCTGTAAATGCAACCTCGTAAAACAAAAGTTAAAGTTTTTAATAATACTCACTACTACTAAACAGCATACAAACAGTCCAGGAGAATAAGAGAGAAACCAGACATCTAAACATATTCAATGTTAATTTTCTTTAAAACAGCATGCATTGTAGTGGCTTTTTGATAGTCTGTAATAAAGTCTTATTCATTATAAGTTGTCTTAAAAAGCAACAGAACTTAAATAACATCCAGTTTATCAGGAACGCAGCATGTGTGTAAATCACGCGATATCCGTCTTTGAACTCGCATGTGTCTGATCAACGTCTCGGCTGCACTTTTTTATAACTCGCAACTGTGAGTTTATATTATGAAATTCTGAAAAAAAATCTGAATTGTGAGCAAAAAAGAATTGTGAGAACATGCAACTGAAGTCAGAATTGCGAGATATAGTGGCAGTTGCAAGTTTATATCTCGCAATTCTTACATTTGCTAGTTTATAATCTTTTTGCGAATTTATATCTCACAATTCTGAAGGACAAAAAGCCAGAATTGCGAGAAAAAGTCAGAATATTGAGATGTTCCATGTTTTTATTCTGCGGTTAAAATAAGCTTCCATATTTTGCACCAACACGAAAAGAAATCACTTTTTTTTTTAAATGCATTTTGGGCTTTTCATTAAGATTGTCTTAGCAGCCTCAAAAGGAAAATATATTATACATAACATAACACTACTCACATTTGTCTTTGTAAACAGACAGTAAGCCCCACAATCTGATTCCTCCCACTACCATATCTGATCCGAGCACGAGGGCGCAGACTTTACGCCACTGAGGTGTAACACATTAATGCATATTACATTAAAATACGACTAAACATGTACCCAAGATTGTTGGAGAGAAAAGGACGGGTGCTTAGATAAAGCGCTGAAAGACGCTCCCACGGTACAAAGGGGATGCCAAGCATACAATTTTGCGTTTATCTGCCGACAACGACTACTGGCATCAAAAGGATGAGCTTTTGTGCGAGTGACGGTTTGAATACGTACCTTTCTTGAAGCACCACCAAAGTCAGTTGGGGCTGCGGTAACCATAGTAACAGTGGATTATGATGTCTTACATAACCATGCCTGTGCATTTAAACCCCCTGGATGAACCACGCCACATTGATTTCATAACGAGCATGTGTCTTCTGGGCATGTTTGAGTGTGGAAAAAAAAAATCTCATTACTGTAACATGAAGAAATATCATGTATTATTTAACCTGTAAAATATTGTTTGGATTATAAGAGTTTTTGTAGTGTCATTTATAGATGCTTATTGAAATAAATTAGTATTACAGTAATAAGAATGACCATTGATGGTGAGAAAAAATTGTGAATTACAACATATTGTTGACAAAGTATTAATGGCAATCAGAATCAAGGGTAAAATGTGTGTTTTTGAATTTTAAAATGTGACCTATAACAGTATATCTATAAAGACAAATTGGATTAAAATTGTCAACAATTCTGACTTAATAACATGCAACTAAGTTTAAATCTCACAATTTTTACTTTTTTTTTTTTTTGCATTTGCTAGTTTATATCCCACAATTTCCTTCTTTATAACTCGCAAATTGCAAATTTATATTTCACAATTCTGAGAAAAGAAACCAGAATTAAGGGAAAAAAGTCAAAATTGCGATAAATTGCAATTCTGACTTTTTTCTTAGAATTGTGAGATTATATCTTATAAATGTGACTTTACAACAATGCAGTTGTGAGTTATAAAGTTAGAATTGTAAGATGTAAAATGGCAATTGCAAGATAAACAGAACTGTGAGTCTTTATCTCACAATTTTTACTTTATTTCTTGCATCTGCTAGTTTATATCACACAGTTCTGACTTTATAGCTCTCAATTGCAAGTTTATAATTCGTAATTCTAAGAAAAGAAACCAAAATTGAGGGGAAAAATAAGAATTGCAAGACAAACTTTTTTTCTCAGAACTGCATGTTTATATCTCACAATCGTGACTTCATAACATGCAATTGTGAGTTATAAAGTCAGAATTGTGAGATTTAAAGTGGCAATTGCAAGAAAAACAGAATTGCAAGTTTATCTCACATTTTTACTGTACTGCAATTTGCAAAATCCTAAAATATTTCTGGTGAATTTTGGTGATTACTGGGGTTGAAGCGCTTTAAGGCATTTAAGCACATAAAAAAAGACATTATTTAGTAAGCTTGCAACCACCTAAATCAATGATTTAAAAAGCATTTTTGGCAAAACCAGGTAATTTACTATAAAAATATTATGTTTTTTAATGGTTATGACTGTTATAGCGCCATCTGCGGTCCTTAAGACTTTGCATGCTTGCTTAGAATCACCTGCTGCATGTGCTCAGCAAGTTTCATGAAATTTTGAGTTTTCCTTTAGGCTTCAAAGGATTTTGGGTAAATTTAGACAGGCCCCTTTTATAAACAATTATAGCTTCCCGTTATAACTACCCAAGGGTAAATTTTAATCTTTTTTTAATCATTATTGGCCTTAGAGAATTGTACTGTAGTTTTTTTTCCAGCTTGAGTATAAAACCTAGGACTAGTTTGCAAAATTAGGTTTTTCGAAAAATATGCAAAATACCCGAAAATTTCGCCAGGCTCACGATCAAATCTGTGCATTTTGTTGAGTCTGATCCAAGGACTCCGACAACATAAGACACATGAGCCTGTGATGGTTTAGGAGTTATGAGTGATTTCATACTTTTGATAGCTGTAGCGCCCCCGTCAGGCCGAATGGGGCGAGCCTTGGTCATGTTGTAGGCGGTGTGAGTACTACCATGCCTCCAAGTTTCAAGTCTCTACGACTTACGCTTTGGTCGGCACTATCGGTTTTACATCGAGATCACTGATCCATGACCATTCTAACAAGTACAACAGGATTTCAGCGCTATGCGCTTGAACCGCTAATAAAAAATAATACCCTTTTAAATTTTGATTTGCAATGTGGTCTGGACAAATTGCATTAAAAATAAATAAATCCTAAATGGAAATACAGCTAGACCAGACAGTTCAAACAATTACAATGACAATTCCTTGTTTGACTGAGCAATGGAGGACAGGTTTAAAAATAGTTTTAAAAAGTCACCGTTTTTGCAATTATATTTGGCAAAGAAATTACACACCATTAAAGGAGAAGTGCACCCCAATAAACGTCTGTTCTTCTTAACTCACCTCCATGTCATTTCAAAGTTGATTATTTCCCTGTGGAACAGAGACAAAAAGAATTTTAAAGAATCTTTGCTGTGATTTAGCAATAAAAAGCATCAATAAAGTATCGTGAAAGACGTCTCCAGAAGCCATACAATAGCATTGTGTGATGAGCAGACCAGAATAAGAGTCATTACTCAATGATAAAGAAATATTAGCCATCAAAATGTTGGATGTCAATAACAGCAAATGTTTATGAGTTTCTCATAACCAAACAGTATGCCATCAAACCTCCTCCACAGTTGTAATATTTGATATAAAAGCAGTGGAGGTGAAGATTATTAGCAAATAAAGAGATTCAGTATAAAAAATTACAGCCATCTTGACATCATCAAGCGAAACTGCGGAAAAAAAAAACGATCACACAATCTGATAAACATGAGACTTGTGCATCGCTTGTGTGCTTGAGTATCTAAGAATGTTTTGTGACCTGTTCAATCTGCTAAAATCAATGATCTCACAGACATAAAGCACAACAGCTATTTTATTGAGAACAATTTGCCATTACTGGCCCAAACCAGTTCCTTCCTCTGCCTGTTGTATCTCATATCTGGGCTCTTTCCAGAACCGCCATCTGTTGGTCTTTGTTAATGACACAGTTTGTCTCAGCGTGTTGCGCATCTCCATTTTGCAGAGCGACTCTAAAGTCACAATGTGTAATTTCGTGCCGCCGATAGGCAGTTTGTGTTTTCAGAGTTTTGTGTTGATAACACGGGATGCTGAGCGCTCTCACGGTGGAGGGGGAAGGTGTTCGGGCATGAATTAGACAGTGGGAGAGAAAGTGTGTGGGTTGGATTTTCACTTATTGCTTCAGTTTGACTGAAATCGACCTTTAAAAGTACATTTAAATGCAATTATAACTTATATTTCAAGCTGTTGCCTCATTTTGTGAGATGTAATGATAACTTGCATTCAGTGAGCGAGTCAGAAGTTGATTCAGTAACCACTCTGGGGTGCATTTCCCCTACAACGACAAACGATGTATCGGTGGGGAAGCTAAACAACTAGTCACAACTGTTTTGCAAAAGCATAACATGGTCACACCTCCGTCATTTAAACCACGTTGGTTCAACAATATAGGAACGGACATATAGGACAAGTGGTAAAGTAATAACTAATTAATCGAGTTGAGATCACAGTTAATGTGGCAAAACATATAGATAGGAACATTTACACAACAGTTCAGTAAATAATAAGTTAATATTGTGTTATCTTTTAAACACAATATTGTCTATTTTTGCTCAGTTTTGCCAACAAAAGTATTGTTGTGCATCTCCGAGCAACACAGTGGTGTTTAGTTTTTTTAATAAATCCACTTTTTGAATGAATCGGGTGAACCAATGATTCAAAAGCCTATTCATAAAGTGAGCCGTTTACTGAATTCCTAAATGAATCCGCTGTTTGAATGAATCGAATGAATGAATGACTCATAGCGTCATTTACCGCCACCTGCTGGCAGTTTTAGTTTCTTATGTTTCTTAGATGTTTCTCAGATTATCTTCTTTTATGTTGAATAGTTTATGTTAGACCGTTGTAGCCTGAATGTACAATACATTTTATGTTGAATCAAATCAAATATTTATTTCTGAAGCTACTATTTGTAATGTCTGCCTAATACGTTCTCATTTAACACACAAAAAAAATCATTTTTTGGATCTTTTGGGGATGTTTTCACAGCCAAATGTAGTTTGCGATTAATTAGATTAATAAATCGACACATAATGTAATTAATTCGATTAAAAATTTTAATCGACTGACAGCCCTAATTTATTTATACAACAGTTCTTTCTGATCCTCAAATCTGGAATTTAACACTGACTCTGATGTCTCTAAAGGGTAAACATGAGATATAATTTATTTTGGGTAAATCTAACGGACATTGGTCTCATTAATATATTATTTGTTCCAGAGCAAAATCTCATCAAATTACATCTTATTGTAAAATACTTGCGACTATAGTTGGCTAACGATGCTTTTGGAAAACTCACCCCAGACTGATTCAAAAAATTTTTTATGATGATTCATGTAACCCCCTAACTGTCACCGTCCCGTATACTGGACGCCTACGTTTACTTCACCATATTACAAATAAATCTTAATCTAATCATGACAAACTACATATCGTTGGAAAGGTCCAAGACTCCTAAATAGATAGATAGGAGTCCTGACCCAGCCACTAACCCAACAGCTGGGTTACACAAAAACTACCCAACACTGGAAAATAAAATAACCTATTGACATATAACATAATGACCCAACAGGCATAACCCAGCAATTTGGTTAAAAAAAAAAAATAGCCCAGCGTTTTTTAGAGTGTGTAATAAGTTTTTTTTTTCTGTAATACATTTTATTTTATTTCAGTTAACATTTTATTTCAAGCTATGAAACTGTTTTATAAGGGTTTTAGTTTTCGTTTTAATTAACGATAATCATGCTTTACATTTTATTCAATTCAGACTGCAAATTCACTTTCAGAGCTCAAATAAAATATGATTTCTTTTAAAGTGACACTGAAGATTCTGCTATGATGGCTTAGATTTTCCACTACTGAAAAGTGGTGCAGAACAAAGCTGAAAAATCTTCTGTACAAAGCACACAAATCACTTATAAGATTCTTTACCATGCTTTCTGCAGCTTAGCATTATAACCAACATCTGAATGGAAAACAGAAAATAATGGCTGAAATGACATCAGTATGATCTAACTGATTAATTTTATGAAAAATTCAAACATGGGTTGTGAGAAGTAAGTTTTACATCAAAGTTGACAAAACAAGAATAATGTGAACAAGCTGTGCTGACAGTAATGACGCTGTTATTAATAATAACATCCAACCAGAGCACATTACCCTGCACAAAACAACGTCAAGCATATTGCATTAAAGGAGCAGCATCCAGTGCCCCCAAGACGTTTCCATTCTTAACATTTTATTACCACTTGTTTATCGCAAGGATTATGTGCCTCTGTGAAAATCCATAGCAGGTTATTGCGAACACCTGGGATTTAATCAACTTCATTTGAAGCAATTTCCCTTTTTGCATTCAGCCATTAGAGAGTAACTGGGTAAATGATGTGTTACCATGGAGGAAATGCAAACAAAGTTACAGCGCTCCTTTAAAGACGAAGAAATGATTGCAGAGTTATGAACAACAGCGTAACAAACATTTGTTAAACTCTTTCCTGATTTACGTTCCTTCCTGACTGAGTTAGGCAGAGTCTAAAAATGTCTAGATGACTAGATCATGCCTGAAAATGTGCGAGCACCGAAGCGGTGAAATTTTATTAATATTTAATTGTTTTGGGGGCGTGTCTGAATCTCCATCATGATGACTTAAGTACAGGATTTAGACAAACTCCCCTCATCACTTTGATGGAAAGTTTGCTGAAAGAATAAAAAGCTTGTTACTTGGAAAATGGTTCATCAAAACGACAGCAGTTTAGGGCTTTATAGCAGAAATCTGACAGCGTATTGGCGTCACTCAACTTCGGCAGGCCCATCAAAACAGCCGATCGGGTTTCGCTCTTAACTGACATTGACATGACATACATGATTTATCTGAATTGTGACAGTCCTGCAGGAGCGCAGACATTTCCTCTGACAGCTAAATTACAACGTGGCAAGTCGGGCTGAATGTGTCTCATCCGCCGCTTCTCTCCCTCTCACAGCCCTGAAATAACAGCCAGCAGCGCTCCTCGTTATCGGGAGTGAAAAGGGTGCTATTTTCTGTGGAGGAGTTCATAAAATCACTGTGGTGATAGAAAGGCAAAAATACAGTACAGAAAGTAAAGGTGGGATGAAAAAGTTGCCAGGATAAAAATGTGAAGCATCATTTTTAGCACATAAACCGCTAATTATATTGCTTGCAAGGCAGCACTAAAATGACATGTAGGGTTTGTTCTGAACCTTGAACTCTAAGCATTGAATTTAGCCCAAAACTCCACTGGAAAAAGGTGTAGAAATCATTTTAACTCAGAAATTGCTACACTTAGTACACTTTAGACATACGCTAACACTTTAGATTATAGGGAACACATATTCGCTATTAAAGGGATAGTTCACCCAGAGAGGAAAATTCTTCTCTGTCAGTCTTTGACGCACGTTCACAAGAGTTAACCTTGATAAAATGAACACGCGCACTATTTAACAATGTCCTTACTAATTTTTCTGGCCCTTGAACGTGTCAGTTAAGTTGCTGTCTATACAGGGTCAGAAATATCTTCATCAAAAATATCTTCATTCGTGTTCCAAAGATGAACGAAAGTCTTACGGGTTTGTAACAACATGAGGGGGAGTAATAATATTAATATTTGTACAATTATGATATTATATAACAGTTTTTTTTAGTTTACAGCACCTTCATAAATTAAATTTGTATGATGTGATTCATACAAAAAAACACAGCTTTTATAATTCAAAAAGCAAATGAATGCAAACAAATTCATACAAATTAGCCACCAATTTGCCAAAACGTCAAATAGTTATGAACTGCCATGAGGTTGTGTTAAACACCCCTAATGTGCATTCCTTATTCATTTGTAGATGCAAAAATGTAAAAAATTATGCATTTTTGCACCATCTTTCTCCAACCACTGATCTGAACACACCATAATTATGACTTACTGACTCTGAAATACAAACTACCCAGAAAGACTTAAACAGACCATAAAACGTAGGGAAAAAAGGCATTTAAATACGCACCTGATGCACATCAATAGCTCATGTTGTTCAGGAGTGCTAAAATGCTTTCTGTTTGCCGGGAAACAAAAGAGAGAGAATGAAAAATGAATGAAAACTGCATCTCCGATGCAGCATTTGACTTACACAGAACCAAAGTATAAATTTAGCTAAAACTAGTTTGTCAGTTTTGCATGTGCTTGTACTTCCTGTGGGATCAAGTTACACATCAATGAAAGCTTAAAAAGGCACTAAATTTGTTAATTTAGACTGATTTACATTATTTAACAAAACCCCTTGGCCTACAAGAGAAGTGAATTAAGTATTACTATTAATAAATCTGTTAAAATCAGTTTTGTTTAAGCATCAAGACATTTCTTAGTTTTATTTTTTTACATTCTTCGTCTCACGCAACATGGCTAAATTATTCAAAGCACAGCTCAAAAAGGTGTCGTGCTGCGAGGGTTTAAGGTTCCATTGTCCAGTGCTGAAGGGGGCTGGGAGGAACGTTCTCTACATCCGATCATTTTGCAGAGACGCTGCTAGGCTGAAACAAGAGAGCTTGAAGAGGGTGGGGATCAAGGGACCAGAGGCCCCGGGGACCCAGAGAGAGTGTGATACTACACATACGCTCACTCTCAAACCCGAAGAGAACATGACAAAAATGCCACAGTCAGCTATTCGTTTCCATTCGTGTAGCAAGGATGAACTTGACGATCCTGACTCACCATCTCCTCATTCGACTCCTCACTGTCTGTCACTGGCTGCTTGGTTGTTACTTTAAAAAACCAAAACATATATTCTCAACAAACAGGAGATGTCTGTCCGATGTGAAAATCATGTCTATATTGCATCGGTCGGTCCATGACCATATCTGTACGTCTTTAGGACGTGCAAATCGTCATGGAACACGGAAAACAATACGAGCACTTACATCGAGGAATTACATGGTAGCGGTACTATCTTATGCATAATACAGCACATATTTTTTATGCATACTACAGTGCAGTGATTGGGTTGAACAAGCTCTTTCTCATGAATAAATGCAGAAAAGTGCTCAAAAACGAGTGACGTAGAAACAGCCCTCTCCTGCCCCTGCAGCCTATCACATTCCGACGACCGGCTCTACGTCACATATCGTGACGTAACCTCGACTTTGCTTTTCAACCCGGAAGAGCGGAACTGCTCAGAAAAATTTAAAAAATAACTAACTTCCACTTTTTGCTAACAATGAGTGCTATTAGTGTTTTCACTTAAATGCAGTCTGTACATATCTGTTTACATCTCAAAAAATGTGTTCTGGGGTTTCATAACCCTTTTAAAAAGGCGATTTGCAAAGATGCATAAAAAACCCTTATACTCACTTCTGCTGTAGGTGAAGCTGGATCACGAATGATGTGCACGAACATAGACGCATTTATGTAGCTCGCCAGACATTTTCTTCAAAAACTAAAGTAACGTTAATCCTCTACGTCTTCAAAGCGGCTCAGATTTCGGGAGTAAATGATGACCGCTATGTTCATTACTACATCCAACAACAAAACACCTCAATCGCTTAATTGGAGACATTCTTGTCTTCCCCTGCACCAGAGTTCTCAGCTCATTTAGGGCGGGTCTAAGGTAAGACGGTCATGTCAATCAACTATCGTGGGAGCGGCCTTGGTCTGTGTGACGTCACACCAACAAAAACATGAAAATGGCCTGATTTGAAAAAGGGGATATTACTTTTAAAGATTAAAAAAATATCACTGGGGTGGTTGTGTACACACACTGCCAACACACATTTATGTTCAAACATGTAAAAGAGAGTTTTGCATCCGATGGCCCCTTTGAAGCCAGCAAAACAAAACTGACCCCTTTTTAAAATTGTCCTTTGTCTTATGGTGCACAACTCAATGGTGAATTTTTTCACAAATAAAAAACAGTCTTTTATCAAAAAGCAATTACTTGCCTCCCCTTGAAAATGACTTTGCCTGACATCACAAATCCATCTTACTTTTCAATGACCCCTCCAACCACCTCCATTTTGTTATGTAACACCCGCTCATGATCTAATCAATTCCCAATGGATAAAATCAAATCTGTCAACATTTTTACTCTCATATCATGTTTCACTTGGAATTATGAAAGAAAGATGGGTTGCAAATGTCATTTCATGTTGACTTTAATGGTTTCACTCCAGAACCAATTTCCTCAGTGCTTACAAATAACAAGATGATCTTGCTTACCAGATGCAATATATTTACCTGCAATCTAAATACAAAAAGCCATTGTCATGGATGAGATGGACTGATTTGGATCTCATTTTAGTGTGCTGTGAGGCACAGAAAACACTGAAACAAACATGCAAAGAAGAATATCATAAACATATTTTGGGGTGAACCAAAGGTTAAGAAGTGGTTGATGAAAAAGACAATCAGAACTATTTATCTGATTTTTGGGGTGACCTTTTCCCCTCAATGTCTGAACATACTGTATACTTCAGTTCAAAAGTTTGAGGTTGGTAAGATTTTAATATTTTTAAATAAATTCTCTTGTGTCATCAATTCTGTATTTGTGTCATCCAAAAATAGTTAAAACTTTATTACTGCTAAATTTTATTACAATTTCAAATGACTGTGTTCTGTTTTATTATACACTGACCAAAATTATAAACGCAATACTTTTATTTTTGCTCTCATTTTTCATGAGCTGAACTCAAAGATCTAAGACTTTTCTATTTACACAAAAGGCCTGTTTCTCTCAAATATTGTTCACAAATCTGTCTACATCTGTGTTAGTGAGCACTTCTTCTTTGCCGAGATAATCCATCCTCCTTACAGGTGTGGCATATCAAGATGCTGATTAGACAGCATGATTATTGCACAGGTGTGCCTTAGGCTGGCCACAATAAAAGGCCACTTTAAAATGTGCAGTTTTACTGTATTGGGGGGGGTCCGTGGGGGTCCGGGGGGTCCGAAAACCAGTCAGTATCTGGTGTGACCACCATGTGCCTCATGCAGTGCAACACATCTCCTTCGCATAGAGTTGATCAGGCTGTTGATTGTGGCCTGTGAAATGTTGGTCCACTCCTCTTCAATGGCTGTGTGAAGTTGCTGGATATTGGCAGGAACTGGAACACGCTGTCGTATACGCCGATCCAGAACATCCCAAACATGCTCAATGGGTGACATGTCCGGTGAGTATG
>JAHKKF010512164.1:0-10232 GCA_019740295.1 Labeo calbasu | reverse complement strand
CTAGCAAGGTGTACCCAATAAAGTGGCCGGTGAGTCTATGTATGTTTGAAACAATGGTATTTCCAATTATATGGAACCATGACCCGTAATGTAATGCTTGAAACCAAGGCCATGTCCACACTAATACGTTTTCGTTTGAAAACGCAACTTTTTCCTCTCTGTTTTGGCCTTCTGTTCACACTGAGACGTCATTTTTGGTCAAGGAAAGGTCAAGGAAAATGGAACTTTTTGAAAACGCTCTCTAAAGTGGATACATCTGAAAACGCAGTTTTCACGTTGCAGTGTGGACTGTGAAAACGGAGGCTTTTGAAAATGATGACGCGTGTTTAGTCATGTGACACATATTGTACCAATAGATATCTATGTTTATACCGGTAATTGTGGCTCTTTTGTGCTATTTACTTTCACAGTGCTGCTAAAGATATATTTGTACACTCTTCATATTACAGTCCTAAAAAGATGATAGAAAATGTGCTCACAGTTGCTGTCCTGACTCCTGCAGCTGAACGTTAGGGCAGCTGCTTTTTAGATCAAACCTGAGAGCGCGCAACATGGACGCATCAGTGAATGATGAGATATTTCCGTAAATAAAATGATCCTGCTAAGAATTATGTGAAAACTTATGTCTGTACAATCTCAGTGAGTTTTTACCCATGTGCAGTGAAGACGCTAGTGTGGACGGAGAGTGTTTTAAAATGAAAACTCTATCTATGCGGATTAATGTAGATGTAGCCCAAGATACAGAACCATACATAGCTTCTGGGGAACAAAAAAAATACTCACATGTGTTTATATTCATATTTAGACTGCTGTAATAATGTTTGACTGATGCTGTAGATTAATTTGCACTGACTTGTGACATAAGGTCTGGTCCAAACTGTATGTTATTCTAGCAAGACTTTTTCTAACCGACATAAAATGACAAAACTCTGAATCCTGGCTCTCTGGCCAGTGATTCATTTTTCCTCACAAACATGCATAATATCAACCCTGTATATTTTTTAAACAATTTTGTTACCCAGCAACCTCTACTCCTGTTGTGCTGCTGTCAGGCAATCTGATGTAATCGGAAGTTATGATTTTCACAACTCCTTTCCAGTTCTGTGTAAAATATGCATCTGATGGTCAGTAAATTGATTTTGAGCGGTCTGTGGCATTTGCCAGTGTTTTTGGAAATAAAATTGTACCATTGAATTATGCAAGTACGATTTAAAGCAAAACAAACTTTTGACCGTTCAGAAATGAAACCCGTTATTCATTTTTATGTGGCTGTAGTAGTTCTCTTTGTTTTTTTTTGTGAATTCTGTTGGAACATAGTCTTCCCAGAATGTTGCCATGTTTGTGTGAAATAACTTTATTTGGTTAGAACTTGAGTGGTGTGCAGCTGTGTACATCCACAAATGTGGCCGTTTTCATTGGAACACTTGGTTCAGGTCATTAGTCACCTTCTTCGATTTTGTTTGTTTATTGGAACAACAGTATTACAAAAATGTTATCCTTCAAATCTTAAGAGCTGTACAGTTGCAGTGAATTTGGGTGAAAGGGTTATGGGCAGTTTAT
Organism: Labeo calbasu; assembly: GCA_019740295.1. Lineage (NCBI taxonomy): Eukaryota > Metazoa > Chordata > Actinopteri > Cypriniformes > Cyprinidae > Labeo > Labeo calbasu. Next base: position 8,672 of record JAHKKF010512164.1, on the reverse strand, counting down.
CAAACGTGACCTAGAACATATGTAATATGATTTGGGATGCAAAACAAGGCCATGTGTTTTGGATTGCGGAGTAGTAATTCAACACACTTCGTCTAGAGCCAGAGTATTTGAACTTTCACGACTGCCAAATCACAGTCGTCTCAGTATAGCTACAACATTTCCTCACGTGCTGAAGGTTAGGGAGTGCAGACCCCTATAAATGCAAATAACGAAAGATAGATAATTTCCATAACAAACCATATGCTTTCAGCTTTACATCACTGTCTCAAACCAGTGTAATTTCGAGGAATTAGGTGAAAAGCATGAAAACATACACAGTTGCAAGTACATATAAACATCTGACTTCCCTCAGTATTTTCCAACAGCGGAAACCTCCTCATTACCTTCTGAGAAGTGTTGACACTGTTCAGCAGAAATACACCAGAATAAAATAAGGATGTATTTATTATTTAAATAAGGTTATTTATAATTGCCTTTCTGGATATCAAAACACAGTCTCAACAGGATTCACAAAGAGAAAATAATCTGCATACTGCTGTTCACTGAACAAGCACTTATTTTGCATGGAAAACTCAAATTCATTTAAGGTAAAGTAATTGAAATGTTCCAGCACAAAAATATTTAATGATAGCTGTTTGTCAGTCCAATCCATGTTGCTCCAGTTTTTGTTAGTACACAAATTCTGGCTCCATTTAGCTCCTCTCTTTAAATTCCAAAAAACATGTTTCTGTTAGCAAGGTAGCAAAAACGTACTGTCATAACTGAAATTACAACAAAATGTTTTGATGGGATGCCAAGGTGGTCTTTCTTGCACAAAGCACCAGAAACAGCCAGATTTTAGGGCTCCCCACATTCAAAATTTCAATCACAAGTAGTTTACGAAAGAACAAATGGAATGCTCATTCCACTTCAAACCTCCATCAAATTTTAAATAAATAGCAGTGGTCTTTCCACCAGATACACATTATATGCATAAGTAGGGGATAGTGGGGTAAGATGAGCCGTTTTTTTACTTATGTCCTGAAGATAAAGGAAAATGAGGCAGAAATACAATGAAAGTATCTAAAGTAATTTCAGGATGTTTCCTATCATTTTAAATTATCAGAATGTATCTATGACAAAGGGTTCTAAAATGATGGCTTCTTATTAAAAAAAGTGTTTCTGTGGCTCAATTTGCCCCAGGTTAGGGGGAAATTGACCCGAATCAGTGGGTAAGATGAACCATCAGGTTGAAAACGGACCATCTGACTGAATCTGATTCGAACCCATGCGATATTTTAAAGATAATTTACCTCTTTTAAAAACTAACTTAATCAAATTTGATTTTACAAAGTCATATTTCTTTTCTTAAAGCTAACTTAAAATAAAACTGATCAAATAAAGTTTAATTTTCAATCTTTAATTGGCATTTCTGAAACAATATGTTGAACACCAAAGTTTTAACCTTCCCAAAAACAAACCAAACAGTGAGTTTGTTGAGTAAAATGAAAAAAAAGAAAAAAAGAAAAAAAAAAAAAGAATTAGAATGAAAGAATAAATGTTACTGAAACTAATAAACATATTCAAAAAATTCTGGGCATGGTAGCTTTTCTGCAGATTCAAACAGACCATTAGGGACTACAGATGAAAATATATATTTGATTATAATGTGATGAAAACATCCTCTGTTTTTAAAAGGATTTGGTACACTTGTTCACTCTATCAAATAAACTACAAATATGTACAGTATGATTAAAAAAAATAAAATAAAAGTTAAAGTGTCAGCTTAACTTGCCCACAGCATTTGGCTCACTTTGCCCCATAGCTGGGATTTTGAAAAAAAACCTAGCCATCTTACCAATTCAGACTAATATTTAGCTAAATGATTTGCATGGTTTTTATATGTTGCTAAAAAAAAAAAAATAAATAAAAAAAATTAGTGCAGTACTTCTACTAAACCTGTCCAGGACGTGCCACTTCCTGGTGACACGTTTAACACAGGATTTCTAAATTACCTAAAATAACCAGGTGCTGGGGGTTTGTGCTGTGCCAATTGATCGTTGTATGACATCAAAGCACCACGAGAGCTGTGGAGAACAGAGCAGACGGCTCCTTACGTTTTCAAATAGCTCTCGCGGTACTGTGTCATACAACAAACAATCGGCACAGCACAAACAGCCAGCACCTGGTTATTTTAGGCAATTTAGAAATCCTGTGCTGAACTTATCCCCTGGAAGAGGCACGTCTGGTCACCCTACTGATGGAGAAGGGAAGAAGAAAAAGAACACACCACACATACACACACAGAAGTCACATTTTAGTAAAATTCTTGGCGTTTTAATGTAAAGGGACAAGTGGTTTTTTTTTTTTTTTAACCATGGTATTGCAAATATAAAATGCACCAACAGGCAACAGAGTCACATCAGTATAAACAATGCATTTTGGTCCCTGTGAAAAACAGTACCATAATTTATAACCCGTGAATAAAGTTCTAAAACGGACTACAATAAGCATTAAAATATCTACAGTTAGTTTATAAAACCCATGTTAAATTTGATAAATCAAAGTTCGACACACAAAAACAGCTTTAAAGGCCAAGTAGTAGTAGTAGTAGTAGTAGTAGTAGTAGTAGTAGTAGTAATCTTAGGTGCAAAGTTCTGTCTCTATCAAACTAGGATTTGTCAGAATCCGATATCATTACATCCACAAATCTGTTTAAAAAAAAACAAAAAAAAAAAAAAACAGGGACAGTGGCAGTAAGAAAGCTAAAATTGTGGCATAAAGAGACCCAATGTGCGTTTCTACAACCAACAAACAGGGAAATTAATCATTTAGTGTCATTCCTCATTTCAGATGGACTAATGAACTCAAAATACAAGGCGTCAGTAAGATATTTCATTACTAAAAAAAAAAAAACAAAAAAAAATTAAAGTAACGCTTCAGTCCAGTATTTCACTTGTATTTCACAGGCTCGACACCCTCTTCATTGAGCAGACATGTGCGTATAAGAGCTTCAGTGACTGCGTACGGATCGCAGTTGGCTGAGGGACGACGGTCTTCAAAGTAGCCCTTCATTTCCTGGCCCACAGATCGTGGGATTCGGATGCTAGCACCACGGTTTGCCACTCCAGCAGAGAACTCGTTGATGTTGGAGGTCTCATGATGGCCAGTCAGTCGTCTGGCATTGTCCAGCCCTCCTTTAGGATCATAGGCACGAATATGGTACTGGTGTCTCTTGGCCAGCCTCTCAATAGAGTCCTCAATGTATCTAACATGAAAACAAGTTTGATTAGCATGACCAATTTCTGACCGTTTTATGTCAGTGCTACAGTGTGGGGAAAAGATTCTAGGCCTCATTTTAGACACTTACTTCAAACCCCCATCCTCACGCATCTCCTTCGTACTGAAGTTGGTGTGGCAGCCAGCTCCATTCCAGTTCCCTGAAATGGGCTTTGGGTCGAAAGAAGCCACAATGCCGAAGTCCTCACAAACCCTGTGCAGGAGGAAGCGGGCGACCCACAAATGGTCTCCCATCTCGATGCCCTCACAAGGGCCAACTTGGAATTCCCACTGAAGAAAAATAAGAAAACACACAACTGAAATTTAACCATTTTCTCAAAAGTATAAAAGACATTGCTTGTTATCCATCACCCCAGTAGGAAGACTTTACCTGTGCAGGCATGACTTCAGCATTGGTACCACAGATTTTTACTCCAGCATACAGGCAGGCTCTATAATGAGCTTCTACAACATCTCGTCCATAGGCCTTATCAGCTCCCACACCACAGTAGTACGGACCTAATTAAAAAAATCCTATTAGTTTCCTTTTAGAAGACATTTTCCAATTTAAAAAAAAAAACAAAAAATTTCTATCCACAGGTGACGCATACCTTGAGGTCCAGGGAAGCCATTGGAGGGCCAACCAAATGGATGACCATCTGTGCTGAGAAGAGTGTACTCTTGTTCCATTCCAAACCAAGGATGCTGGTTCTGCACCATATCCATGATCTTGTTACACATCTGACGAAGGTTGGTTTCTTAAAAAGAAACAAGAAACATTCAATGCAACATTCAATGTGATATCACCTGGTATAATGATCATCTGATGTCAATTATGGCTTACCTGCAGGTTTGCGGTTGTATTTCAGGACTTCACACAGAACCAGTTTGTTGGGGTCTTTTCTAAAAGGATCTCTAAACATGGCTTTTGGGATCAAGTACATGTCACTGTTGGACCCCTCCGACTGATATGTGCTGGAGCCATCAAAGTTCCATTCAGGAAAATCTACAAAGACAAAGGAAAAGAAAAAATAAATAAATTATCAGTTTAGTGTTTCAGGTAACAATTTTGTGTATATGAAACATAACTTGAATACAATAACTACCTTCAATGGTCTTGGGTTCTGAATCTAGAGTCCTGGTCTTGCATCTCAATCCCTCTCCGGTTCCATCTATCCAAATGTACATAGCTTGAACCTTGTCTCCCTGAGGGAGATCCATGTACTGCTGTTTCACAGCTTTGCTCAGCTTGGAACTGGCTGAAGTGGCCATGGTGGTGCTATATCAAACCTATTAGAAGAAACCGTTGTAAATACACTTATCACACCGCAAAACGAAAAAACGAAAAAAAGGAATCCCTCCATTATCAGAAACAACGTGGCCGGTAGAGCCGCTCCGGTCCATTACGCAATAACTCAGACAATGGAGAACTAAGACCGAGCGTTTCATTATCAATTTACTTAAGTTAATATGACTGTCGTGTACGAATTTAACCAATTCAGCGTCATTACCACTAACCTCAAAGAGGGAACTCAGAAAACCGCATAAACACAATTCAACTAACCTTAGGCCATTTAAACGCTAAGCATATGCTAGGCATAATACAACATACTGACGCAACATATTGCTAAGATGGCATCAAAAGTGACATACACAGAAATTCCGGATAACACTTAATTAAATAGCAGAGTCCTTGATTTTAACTTCACAAAAACATGAAATCACCCATCTAAACCCGTACGATTAAAACAATCCATTTAAGTTAAACATCGTTTAATCATAACATCCACTCCTACCATTACAAACGGAGATATCTTGATTAAACATAAAAATACACACCTATTAACGAAAATAAATAGTCACTATACGAGTGCCAGTATTTCCAAAGGGTTTTAGAAAGTAATCCTGTATGTTTGTCTCTCATCCTCCTAACAAACAGCTTTTGCTTTGGCCGAACTTTTAAAGAGAGGCTCAGATCCTTCCGCTCCTGATTGGATGGAGTGAAACGTGATTAGAGCATGGCTAGGTGACGTCATAGTCAGGAGCATTTCATTGGACACCCTTGGAAAATAGGCTGTTTTTCATCCGCATGCGTCTCAGGAGTCTTTGTTAGACAAAGAACGTCAAATGTCTGTTGATTTAAATAATTTCACATCATTTTTTAATAATGAGTTGAACATATACGTCCGTGTACTGACCAAGACAGTGTTTCCTTAGAGCTGCTGCCAGAACAACGACTGTCGAGTTCAAGGAAAACAGGCAAAACGTCTCTGGCAAAACCAAGCACTGATCCATCACACCCCCTAGTGTTTACAACTTAAAGTTTTGAATGTGAAGTTGATATGTCTTCAGAAATCCACAATAAATTGTGTGAAATACATAGAAATATGTGAATTGTGTAAAAATTATGTTGAAGGGCCATTTCACCGAATGGGTGCCATTTATAATAATAATAATAATAATAATAATAATAACAATAATAAAAATAATTGGTCAATCTCAGGTAACTTTATTTAATTTTTTACACAGTTTTTAAGTGGAAGACGGAAGCATGTTTCTCAGTCCTGTAACCAAAACTCTTATGTCTTTAAAAACGCATATTTAAAAATACGTCGACAAATTCCTTCATTTTGCTCTAAGGCAGGTGTTTATTTTAAAGAAATTGTTGGTTTCATGGTCATTCTTTTTATTAACATAAATTATATTTAGCATTTAAAAAAACACTATTTATCTACACAAGGTGTATTTTAAAGGCGACTCAAATCAATTTTCTATGATGCAATTTGTTATAAAAGGGGATACATGATGGACCATACTTAATTTAAAAGTGGTTTAACTTTATTTTTTTTAAAAGAAAAAAAAAACTATTAGGTAACAGGAATGAAACTGGATAACAGGTATGAGTATCCATTGTGTATATATGTGTTTCTATAGTGGTCTGCAGAGGTTTTTGTTTCCCGCTTAGGGAATTATTCATATAATATAGCCTAATGGATTACGTGCTAATATTATGATGATACTTAGCAAATGTATTTTTAAAATAGGTAACATCTAAGAAATAATTTAGGTAACAGGACAGTATGTTTATATTAACGCTCCCAGCCATCATTACAACATCATCAAATATAGAGAAAATAAAATGAGACCATGAGCTTTAGATAATTTCATTGCCTTCAGAATATCCAGATTGTAATATTATGTTGAAAATGTGTCTTGTGGAACGTTCCCAGTTTTTCATGGGGCAATGTGTTAGCGTAACAGGACTGAGTGAAAACCTGGGGACCCGACTAAAATGTGTATTTTATCTAAAATATTATAGATTTATTTTGAAATTAATGTATTTAAAGCACAGATGGGATATGGAGATATACAAAAATGCAACATAAAAATAATTTCTGAAGGATTTTAAACATTATATTTTATGTTAAAATGTAGTGTTGGAGACTGGGGACATATATGTACTAATGCTGTATTTTCAGTGTTCTGGTCGTTTTTAATATTTTTAAAATTACAGTTAGATTAATGTGCAGGACACTTTGCTTAATAATTAAAAAAAACATTTACAGTTATTTTTTAAGCATATATGTACAATGTCCTGGGGACAGATATGGCACCCATTTGGTGGAATGGCCTTGAAGTGGTAATAATCCATTCTTGCATCTGGATGCAAAGAGAGTGTCATTATCACATATGATTATATAATAGTGTAAATGATTTGAAACTGTTTTCTAAATTGCATGACTCCTTAAAATGTGTGTAAAATAGAGCATATTATAAAATGATGACATAATATGCAAAGACAGAAAAAAAAGACATAACTTAAGTGCTGTTTGCTGTCTATTCTTGAGGAATGAAAGCAGTTATTTGGTTACTGATATACTGACCAAGAAGTTTTTGATTAAGTGTGTACTTGATTAAGTGATTAAGTGTACTTTAATCGATATAAGATGCGTTGTCATCTCGAAATGACGGTAATTACGATATGGCGTGAACACAGCATATAAGTGTACTGGTTTCTATTGGTTTTAGTGCTTTAAATTTGTTTAATTTTATAGTAATAGTTTAGAATCTTAGAATCTTTAAATTGAGTGAAAATTCAGTTACAGGGGAAATAACCCTCGACCTACCTCCCACCTGGAGTTAATTTCCAGTTTGGTAGGTGCAACTCTCCAGTATATTTGCAGTTCTCCCAGGAATTTGAATAAAGCTGTCTGATCTTTTAGCTTAATTACTTAAAAGGTGCCACATTTTTGTTCATTAAAAAGTTTTACATATAAATATTTAGATATGTTTAACATCATGTACATTCACATGAGATGTCGCCTCAGTAACCTAATAATAAATTGCTGGATTAAAAAGGTTGCATTATAAAATTGACTGCACTTTCACTGTTGGATGAGAACAAAACTTTAACTGAGTTGGGTGATGACACTCCATAGTGTTTTGTTGAGCTGTTTTTTTGTTTTTGTTTGTTCGTTTGTTGGTTGGTTTTTTGTGCTTAATCATCATCTTTTCAAATTTAATGAATTTTGCAACATTGACAGTTATTGAACTAAAATTAGTCAACATTAAACTGACTCGAGTTGAATAATGACACTTTTGTCTTCTGTAGAGCTGCTTATAGCTGAACTGAACTCATTTCATAATTAATGAACTATATTAAAAATTTAAACTGAACTGAACTAAACTGAACACTGAACTGACTTATGTTCAATAATGACAATATTTTTTTTACATTAAATAATGACAATACTTCGCTTTAGGGCAGAATTTGTCTCATTTGATGAAGTTTGCATCATTGATTCTGTTATTTTCCCTTTATTACTGTGATGCTATTTTTTAACAATCTGTATTGTATACTATTAAAATTATAACACACTGTTCTAACTAAAAACGTTACATGCCAATTTTCTATTTTAAAGTCATATACTGTATGTAACAAGACAGATGTTTAGCCACTAGCCAGTATCAGACTGGCTAACAATAATAATAGTACTAACTAATGAATTAATACTAATACTACCCTGCTGAAAAAAAACAACAACCAAACAATAGAAACCATCACATGGTTTCCACTACAAATAATATTACAAACATTAGGGTAGAGTGGGGAAAAAAACGCCCCCCTACTGTTTTTCCCAAAATAATCACAAGATGAAATCAAGATACATTTTTATTGTACCTAGTCATAGGAAGTTCGGATCATTTTACCGACTCGGACCTTAGAGTCTCGTTCAGCAAAATTAACGAATCTTTTTTCGAGTCATTTTGTTCATTTTAGCAAAATATATTTAAAATGTTACGTGTTACTTCCCTAACATCTACTGCTTATACAAACGTTGATCACACTACAAACAAGACAAAACTATAATGCTATAAGAAACAGAAAAGATTAATTCATTGTTTACCTGGGT
>JAHKKF010512158.1:3162-34018 GCA_019740295.1 Labeo calbasu | reverse complement strand
TAGATCCACTTTTAGCAGCAATAACTTGAAGCATTCATTTTCTGTGTGACTTTATCAGTCGCTCACATCGTTCTGGAGGAATTTGGACCACTCTTCTTTTCAATGTTGCTCCAGTTTATTGAGGTTTATGGGCATTTGATTATGCACAGCTCTCACCACAGCATTTGAGTCAGGATGAGCTCCGGACTTTGACTGGGTTATTGCAACACCTTGATTCTTTTCTTTTCAGCCATTCTGTTGTAGATTTGCTGGTGTGCTTGAGATCATTGTCCTGTTGCGTGACTCAATTTTGGCAGAACTTTAGATGTCGGACAGATGCCCTCGCATTTGACTCTACAATACTTTGATATACAGAGGAGTTCATGGCTAACTCAAAGACTGTGAGATGCCCAGGTCCTGTGGCTACAAAACAAGCCCAATATGATCAGCCCTCCTCCAGCATGCTTGTGTTTTGGCATGAGGCGTTTGTGCATTATGGCCAAACATCTCCACTTCGGTCTCGTCTGTTCAAAGGACATTATTCTAGAAGACGTGTGTTTTGTTCAGATGCAACTTTGCAAACCTAAACTGTGCTGCAATGGTTCTTTTTTTTAGATAGAAGAAACTTTCTTCTGCCAAGCCTTCCAAACATGCCATTTTTGTCCCATATTTTTTTAATGGTATTGTCGTGAACTTTATCATTTAACATGTTAACTGAGGCCTGTAGAGTCTGAGGTGTAGTTCCTGGGTTGTCTGTCTTTTCTCTGAGCTTTACACGGTCTGATCTTGGGGTGAATTTTCTGGGACGTCCACTCCTGGAAGGAGAGGTGTCTGTTTTAAATATCTTCCACTAGTGAATAAACTTCAAATTGTTTGGAAATGGCCATATTACTCTTCTCAGATTGACTGCAGCAACAATTGCTTCTCTAAGATGATTGCTGATGTCTTACCTCCTTGGCTCCAGACCAGCAAACTGCCAAAGCTTATGCTTTTATAGAGGCGCTCAGACTTGCTGATGATCAGTTAATCGAAGATATTTTATTAACAGTGCTTGACTGTTATTTACCCTCTTAATTCCAATGTTAACAGTAAGGGTGTCCTAACTTTGTCACACATGGCCTTTCCATTTTGGCTTTGTTTTTGTTTAGTAAATAATGACACGGTGCAATTTGTCATGTGTTGTTGTTCATCTAAGGTACTATTTTTGAAATTGTAAGACCAGCCAAGGACCATTTTTTTTGTAATGATGTCCTGATATGGAAAACCATGGAATTCAATAGGGTGTCCTAACTTTTTCACATGACTGTATGTATATACACACATATATACACACACACACATAATATATATTTACTTTTGTACTTTTTTTCATGTTTACTTGTAATTTTCATACCTGCAAAATTTCTTTGGCCAAGCAAATTCACCAGACATTTGTTAGCGAACAACATGGCTAGACCAGCATAATCCAGTCTAAACTAGGTCTTTTCAGCCAGAAACTGACAACATTATACAATTAATGTGTTCTAAGCAGATGTTACTGCATTTTAATCACCACACAGCTCACTAACAATCCCAACCAGCAATGCATCATGTTTCCTGGCACACGCGCATGTGGACATATTTGAGAACGGCCACGCACGCTCATTTGATTTCATGTGGAAATGACACATCTCGCTTCCTCCCAAGTCCAACTGTATCCCACAGATGTCGAGGGATGCAGATGTGGAAGATCCGGTTAAGAGCTGACAGAAGCGCTGCTCACCTGACAAACAGACACTCTTCCTGGGCCAAAAACACGGTCACGGCGCTCCCGGCGTCCAGATGTCGGCCTGAGATAGTCAGCCTGGTCCCGCCGGACACGGGTCCTTTCTCTGGCCGCACCCGGTTGAAACTCGGAGTCTAGAGGGACGAGAAAAGCAGCGGTAACTTCCGAACAGATGGAGCTCACGAAGCGCGATACGGACGCTCAAGCGTGCACTTGTTTTCCTCATTCTGGTACTACATGAAGAGATTACACATCACCGTAATAGAAACGTCCTGTTTGCTCTCGCGCCGCGCAGGCCTCGTTTGTTTCGGCGCAGGACCTGTCAGCCGCCGTCCTCTCGCAGTAATTAGTTGCATACCTGTGTAATTGGTCGGAGTGCGTGTTTTCATTTGCTTTACCCTTCTGCACGACTGAAGCTGCCTGGACGCTATTGATTAGATGTTGAGGGAATCCAGGCAGGGTCATCCATTTATATACGTGTGTGTGTGTGTGTACGTAAAGCTCCTGGGCTCGGGATAATAGACTAATGCCCTATTCCTGCTGGGCACCACTTAAAACTCAGCGGGGAGGAAGGGGTAATTGTGTCATTCTTTACATCCCCCTTCCCTTCAACTACAGTATCACATGGGCTCCACCAGTTGATTTGATTGGCTAACGGGATGGAGGAGTGGGAATACTAACGATTCATCGGTTTCAAGTGCACAATCGGATTGGTGGAGTCTCAAAGGACGGATTCGTATTGATCAGCCGCACGTAAATCAACACAAACAAAATGTTAGCAGCGATAAGGGAATCAATATAAAAAGAACGATTAAAACATAAACGGAACATCTAAAATCGAAGGCAGCCGCCTCGCCGGCTGGGCAGGTGCTGTTTCGTGTTTGAAGGCAATGGAAACCTCTTTAAAAAGCAAAATGTTGTCACATTTAATATTCTAGAATAAATTCAAGTGAGTTTAGAAATAACCTATAGAGTGTTTAGTAATTACAATGCTTATTTCTGGCAGGAATGGAATCATAAGTTAAATGAAAAATACAATGATAAAATTTAAATAAATAAAATGAAAAAGATTCTATTTCTAGCAGAATTGGAATCACAAGTTAAATGAAAAATAAAATAATAAAATTAATTGAATAAATAAATAAATAACTATTTCTGACAAAAATGGAATCATAAGTTAAAATAAAAAATTAAAATAAAATAAAAACAATGCTTATTTCTGGCAGAAATGGAATCATAAGCTAAATGAAAAATAAATAAAAAGTAAATAAATAAAATGAAAAAAATGCGTACTTCTGGCAGAAATGGAATCACAAGTTAAATGAAAAATAAAATAATAAAATTAATTGAATAAATAAATAAATAAATAAATAAATAAATAAAATACTTATTTCTGACAAAAATGGAATTATAAATAAAATAAAATAAACAATGCTTATTTCTGGAAGAAATGGAATCATAAGTTAAATGAAAAATAAAATAAAATAAATACAAAAAAACAAAACTAAAAAAAGAAAAAGAAAGAAAGAAAAAGAAAGAAAGAAAGAAAGAAAATAAATTTAGATTTATATATATATATATATATATATATATATATATACACACATACAAACACATTATATATATACACACATACACATATTTAACAACTTTTTTATTCTAAAAATGGTTAAAAAAAACTCAAACTCAAAGTAACTCATTCATTATAAATATTTGGCTTAAAAATAAAATAAATAAATAAATAAATAAATGAATGAATGAATGAATGAATGAATGAATGAATGAATGAAACACATTTATTTTAACATACCATTTTTCAACTTTCAATTCAATTTTTGTCTTTTTCCAACCACTTAAACTGAAGACAGAGGATTGCAGGATTTGTGTTGATGCCTCCATCCATATATTAACTGATCATTTTCAGTGTTGCCTCGATGTCCTAAAATAATGTCTCTTTCCTAAGCAAAAAGTAGAGGACGTACCACAAAAGAGTATGTTTGAGACGACTGGGTCCGATACTCTGCGCTGCAGTCACCGATACACAGCTCCACCGGACCACCAGGGGGACTCGACATCAGAGATTCCTCCATGTCACACACGATCCTGCAGGCCAAGAACAAACACAGAAATCACTCCTGCACAAAAAACACCGTCCAAAACCAATTCAAATTAACCAGCAACACAGGAAGCATAACTCACCTCTCAGCACTGATGTATTCGGACGCAGCAGGGTTGCAGCGAACTCCCGCCACACGCACATGCGTGATCTCTCGAACCTGCAGCCCCAGATTCTCTCCTTCGATGGTCACGCGTGTGCCGCCCTCCTTTGGCCCCGTCAGTGGACGGATCTGTGAAAAGACGACAGCTTCTCATTGGAGGATATAAAAGAAGCAAATTCTAAGAGCTTTAAAGGTCAGCACATTGAAAGGTGCAGTCTGGGATATTTGTCATGCAGGAGGCTTGTGTATTTTGTGTGTGCTTTTAACCATACTGTACTTTAAGGGACTGTTTACTAAAAATATCATGCAGAAGCTAAAAAAAAGTCTGGCAAAACCTCTTTTTAAAAACATCTTTAATGACAAGCTATATAGAAAAGAAAATACATTTTAATTCTAAAAATGGTAAAAAAATAAATAAATTAATAATAAAAAAAAAATACTTACGAGAAATTAATAAATAACTCGTATGAAAATTGTATTTTTTTTTATTTTAATTTTATGTTATTTTGAATAAATCAATTAACATTTTTAATAATAAAAATGTCACATAAGTAAAAATAAATAATAAAGATAAATACATATTTTCTATATTTTTCTGTATTAATAATGGTAAACAAAATGGATAAAAAAGGCAAAAAAAAAAGAAATTAAGGAACAAATAAATAATAAATATAAATAAGGAATTAAATAAATAATTATATACTTAAAATGTAAACAAAATAATTGAAAATCTAAAAAAAAGGCAATAATAATAAAAATATAAATAAATAAAACATAATAATGAATGAATAAACAAACAAAAAAATAAAAAATATAATCATTTTAACTGTAAAAACAGTCTATAACAAAGCTAAACAAATCTTCATGCACATTCCTGGTTTTATTGTGCATAATTCATAAAGGGCAGATTGTTAAAAAAAAATCTCTTCTTGACAGAAATTAATAATAAAGATAAATAAAGAAAAGTAAAAAAATAACTTGAATTATAAAAAATGTAAACAAAGTAAATAATTGCAATGAATAATAAAGAAAAATAATGGTACTTCTAAAAAAAAAAAAGCATAAATAATCATTTTAACTCTAGAAAAAAAGTCTATACAAAACTAAAAATTCTTTATGCAATATATGGTTTTATTGTGCATAAGTCATCATGGCAGAGGGCAAAAAAATCTCTTGACAGAAATTAATAATAAAGATAAATAAAGATTAACTAACTAATAATAAAAAATGTAAACAATCACAGTAAATAATAAAAATAAATAAAGATAAAAAATAATTGTACTTCTAAAAAAGCAAATGCATGAATGAATGAATGAATGAATGAATAAGCGAAGAAATAAATCAACATATAATAATTTTAATTCCAAAAATTACAATAATTTAAATTCTAAAAACAGTCCATATAAAATTAAAAAAAAAAAAAAAACTGCTTTTATTGTGCATAATTTATTAGGGCAGACTGCTTTAAAAATTATTGATTTCTGTCAAGAAAAAAAAAAATCAAAATCAAAAATCAAAAAATAATAAATAAAATAAATAAAGAAATATTTTTTGTAGTTATAAAAAAACCAAACAATCAAGGCAAATAATAAAGATGAATAAAGTTAAAAAATAATAATTCTAAAAATGTAATTCTAAAAAAGGCATGAATAATTTAATAAGCAAAACAAATAAATAAAAATAAGCAAAAAACAAAAACAAAAAATAAAACATTTAATTAAACAAAATTAATTAAAACAAAATTACAATAATTTTAATTCCAAAAACAGTCTATATAAAACTAAAAAAATCTTAATGCACACTCCTGGTTTTGTTGTGCATAATTCATCGAGCCAGATAGTAAAAACAAAAAACAAAACAAACAAACAAACAAACAAAACAAAACAAAACAAAACCACCTTCTTGACAGAAATGATGTACCACCTACCTAAAGTCCCTAACACAATTACTTTCCTCACTTTTTCACTGTGAAGAAAAGGGTTTGCTAAGGCCATTGCATGTTGACTGTTATATTATGGTTGGGGCTCATCATCTGAAAACAATACATATCTACTGTCCCAAGATGACATGTCTGTGTGTGTTACCTTAGTGATTCGGGGATGGCTGCAGCGTACGTTGCGGCGTCCCTGATGCATCCAGTTGTGTTCGGGTGATGGACAGTGTTGCTTCAGGAGACACTTCTTATCGGCCAAACACCAGCCACACTCAAACATGCTGTCTGCCTTCAGACAGAGTCCACAGCTGTCCCTCTGAGCTTCACACTTATACAGGAGAGCTGCGTCCACACACACACAAATACAAACACACACACACACGCGAGTGAGAATATAGCCGTACTCTCAGCTGGGCAGTTAAACGCAGGCCATGTTTGGAGTGGTGCCAGCTGTGCAGTGCCAATCGATAATTGAACTGTAAGGGGAAGGTAGCCGAGGCAAAACCCACGCCTGCTTTCACTGTGCCGTGATTCATGTGCTGCCCACACACGCTAATAACTCTGACCCGAGGCCTCGAGGAAGCAGAAAACCAAGGCGTTCTGCTGTAGTGGGTGTAGAGGTTCAATTCTATACACAGTGGCTCTGTTCCAAACGCTACTGAGCTCACTCGGTGGTTACTGTCTACATAGGCAGCATCCTAACAGAAATAGAATTGCATGTGAGTGATTTGAAATGCTGTTCACTGGTAGAAACTTGGTGAATGGTCACTCACATCTGCAGAAACAAACTAAACAAATGCTTAGCTTATTACAAGAATCTAATGTTAGTCTGCTGCTAATTTAATAACAAGACTTCAATGAACACAAAATATATTTAAAAAATAATAATAATAATAATAAATAAAAAAAATAGAAAATTAAACATTGAAAATCCTAAAACGACACCTAACCCTAATGTTTAAAAATATCAGAAGGATGTAAAACATTCATATAGAAAATGTGAAAATACTGACAATTATTTTTTTAAAGTTTAGAAAATTTCATGTGCATGTCAATTTCATATCTTAATATGAATAATATTTTTATATTAAATATATTAATATATTAAATTTGATGTACATAATATGAAATGTTCTAAACATTCAAAATAAAGTCAATACCCAGCATCCAGCTATTTACAATATGTATTAAATAATTTAAAAACAAACAAACAAACAAAAAAACATTTTGAACAGAAACAGCTTATAAGCAAGTTTAGACGGCTACTTTCTGTAACAATGTTATATTATATATGGGATTTAAAACCTAAAATAAAATATAAGATATAATCAAATGCTTATTAATAACATCCAATTATAAAAATATATATACACATATATTATTATTATTATTATTATTATTATTATTATTATTATATTACATAAATATTTATATAAAATAAACAATTATAATATTTACATAAAAATTAANATAAGATATAATCAAATGCTTATTAATAACATCCAATTATAAAAATATATATACACATATATTATTATTATTATTATTATTATTATTATTATTATTATTATATTACATAAATATTTATATAAAATAAACAATTATAATATTTACATAAAAATTAAATATGTATATATAAAAAATAAATATCATTTTACATGTTGTATTTATTTAATATAACATTACAAATATTGTTATATATTCTGTCCTGTTCTATTCTATAGTACATGTAAAATAAAATGTACAGTAAAATCTGAAAAAAAAAAATAATAATTTTTAAGTTTCGAAAATTGTATATGTATATAAATTTTATGTTATATTTTAATATGAAAATTATGACGTTTCGAAACGTTCAAAAATATTTGAAATAAAAACAGCATATAAACAGCTTATAACATTTCTATTATATATATAACAGGAATATTAAAACTAAACATATGAAACTGATATACATATGAAATTTTCCAAAAAAGAAAAACATTTTTGATTATTAATTAATATATATATTTTTTTATTAAGCTTACAATCTTTATATTACAGATATCATTAATATTATTAGTTATAAATAAATATAAATAACATAGTATTTATAAGTACTGCAATAATAATATAATATAATATAATATAATATGATTTTAAATATAAAATAAATATATAAAATATAATTAAATGTATATTATATTATATTATATTAGGGACTTAAAATAAGAAATAAAATATCAGGTACAATTAAATGTATTAATAACATGAAATTATAAAAAAAGGTTATTTTACATATAAATATTAAATTATAATAAAATTAAATATAAATGATGTACAACATTTATTTATTTGTTTAATAATGCATTATACATATTGTTATATCTTCTATTGCATACTATTCAAAATATATAATCAAATATAAATATTACCAAATAAAATAACATAATATTTATAAATATTTGTAAATTACTTTATATCACATGTGGATATTTCCCTTGACTTTTTCTGCCGTTTTGGACAAAAACCTTAAAGCTTGTTGCAGGGTCTTTGGGATTTTCTAGTGTGTGGAAAAAATACATATGATGGTGGCTTGGATTTTGGCCAAAATGAGGTGTCTTTGAAGGCAGGATCTCGAGGCTAAATTGCCCATCTGAGCTCAGAATGACAGGCCACTGAAAACACGATCACAGACTAATAAACACACAACACCAATAATTTACCAGAGATTGTATACCTGCAGCCACACAGCGAGCTGTGACTTTCTGTTCCTCTCTCGCCTCTATTCCTCTGAAACACTCAGTAATAGCACACCTGATGAAGTTCTCCTCAGGAGATATATATCGACTCCTGGAGGTCTTTCGATTGTTACTTCTCAAAGTGTTGGAAGTAAATGCAAACTGACAGCGGTGTGGACGGGTTAAAAGCGGACAAATGCGGTTTCTATACTATCCTCTGCAGTAATGCGATGTTATATAAGGCTGAAGCAGCCAGGCGCCCTGTTATCAATAAAATATGCCACGCCGACTGAGAGAACACCTGACAGACTAAGAGTGTTTGAACAGACAGATAAAATAAACTAAAAGATGCATTAAGTTCCACTTTACACAAAAGAAACACCCTTCCCACATCAAGAGGACACCGGGAACGGCGATAAAATATGAATGTAGAGAGGACAGCTTCAGTATTTCTTCTCTTTAGCTTTAGAAATGCCACTAGGGGGCTGAAGGTGAACTGTGTGATTTCTTACCTCGCATGGATGACGGCTTGTCGATGGGAAAGTCACCGTCCCATACGATGGAGAAATCCACAGGCAGGTCTCCCATCTCATTCCCTTCATACCAGTACTGTGGAAAAAGAAAAAGCAGAGACAACCGCTATATCAGAAAAGGGTGTTGTAAGAAAAACGATCGTTTGCAAACTCTCTGGCAAAAATGCCCAATCACCACTGACATCACGTCAGCGTCTCGAGAGACGATTACAGATGAGGATGATGTTATCGTGTCACTTTGTCCAGCAGCACTGCTCTGAATCAATCCTGATAGCATCTTTCCTGACCCAATGGAAATGAACTTAAATCCAGATCTATAATTTGCTGCACACTCCACAGCACTCCTGGAAAAAACACGGCCAATCAACACTGACATCATCTGAACATCACACTGACAAAGAGCACGACTACAGATGATGACAACACAATCGCTTCACTCTCCACAAGCACTCACTTCATTGTTGATGAGGCCATAGCAAGAAAAAGAGGGATAACAGAGTTTCGACATCTTGCTATCCTCTTTTCTCAGCAAACGCTGACTTTTTGTGTGTGTGTGACAACCACAATATATAAAAAGAACGCTTTCTATGAAAAATGTGTAATCATTTTTATTCACTGATATTAGTAATAAACCATACACACATATAAAGATATAGTTTGTTGCTATGTAAATAAATTAAATTGACATCAAATTTAATTTACTAAACTGATTTAATATACAAAGAAAGCATATTAAATGCAAGTAAAGCGTCTAATGGTTCAATTCGCTTTTGTGAAAATACAATTCAAGACGATGTGAAAAAATGTACTTATTAAAATATATAAAAGATAAAGTGACCTTACTACATTTTTTTGTACTTTAAATGATTTTTTTTGAAAAAAAAAAAAAAAAAAAAAATCATGCCGACAAATGGGTAAAACCTAGTTGTTATTGCATTTCAGAAGTTTGGGATCAGTACAATTTTTTATGTTATTTGAAGAAATCTTTTTAAGCTCAACAAAGTTGATCAAAAATACAGAAAAAAACTGCAATATTATGAAATATTATTGCAATTTAAAAGAACGGTGTTCTATTTTAATATACTTTAAAGTATAATTTATTTCTGTGATGCAAAGCTGAATTTTCATCAGCTGAATTTTCATGCTGTTCGATATTTTTGGAAACAGTGTTTTTTTTTTTTTAATTCTTTGCTGAATAAAAAGTTAAATAGAACAGGATTTATTCAAAACAGAAAGCTTTTCTAACATTATAGGTCTTTACCATCACTTTTTATTAATTTAATGCATCCTTTCTGAATAAAAGTGTGAATTTTTTTGAAAGAAAGAAAGAAAGAAAGAAAGAAAGAAAGATAGATCCCAAATTTTAAATGTGTGTATATTGCTACAAAAAATTTCCATTTAAAATAAATGCTGTTCTTTTTAACATTTTATTCATCTAAGAATCTTGAAAAAGTATCACAGTCTACAAAAAAATATTAATTTCCAACACTGATAGTAAGTCAGTATAGTAGAATGATTTGACACCGAAGTCCGAAGTAATGATGCTGAAAATTCAGCTTTGCATCACAGAAATAAAATGCATTTTAAAGTATATTCAAATTGAAAACCACTATTTTAAATAACAATAATATTTCACAGTATTACATATTTTTCTGTATTTTTAATCAAATAAATGCAGCTTTAATAAGCAGAAAACACTTTAAAAATCTCCCTGAACCCAAACTTTTGAACGGTAGTGTGTATATAGCTACAAAAAATTCAGTATTACTATATGGCCATTCCATGTCAACTCAACCAGAGGTGCCCAGGTTTTTTTTTTGTGCAAGGACAAACATATATAGTGATGAAAGCCAAAATATTAAATGTCACAGACGTATATTTACTGATTAATCCACTATTGTGTAGAGGGGGGTCAAAATAACAATTTTCACATGAGATCTGGAGACAAATTAGAGGGGTGTAAAAATGACTTTAGAAAGCTGGCAGCATCATTATTTTATTTTCACACAGAGATTGGTAGCTCTATTAGTAAAATCTGTTGACTACAGCATTTTTTTTTTCTTTATATGCCAACAGTGACAGTCAAAAATGGCAAAAAGCACTTTTTGTGGGTTTTTTGTGCCTCACGTTTGCATGCCTATAACTCAAAAAGCACTAAAGATATCTTAACATACTTTTAGATTCTGATTCTTAACAAACTTTCCTTGCTAACTTAATTTTAATGGCCCTTAATGATTCAGTCCCAGAGATATGGAGATCTTAACGCAGCTACTTGAGTAAATTGGTAAACTGTTCACAATTTCAGTGGTCAAAAACCAAATGTGGGTCACTTTGCATACAGCTGGTACTTTGGTACTTAAAGAGAGATATATGAAAAACAAATAATGTTAAAAATAGATATGTATCTTGTTTTTTTCTATCAGCTCAACTGCATAGAACATACCTGTCTGAGTGCCATAAGTTGTGATGCCTGTAACTCTAAAAGTACTCAAGGTATCTTAATCCTTCTAGGTTCTGATTCTTAATAAATGTAATTTTTAAGGCCCCATATTCCTACAGATATGAGGATTTCAAAATAGTGGATTACTCAGTAAATATACATTTGTGACATTTAATAATTTGGCTTTCATCACTGTTTATGTTTGTCTTTTCCAAAAATCAACAACTTGAACCGGGGAAGTTTCCGAAATTTGGTTGATTTGACATGGAATGACCCTATACACATACATACAGTTGAAGTCAAAAGTTTACATACACCTTGCAGAATGAGCAAAATATTGATCATTTTACCAAAATAAGAGGGATCATACAAAATGCATGTTATAAGTTTTATGTGAACCCTTTCCAACAATGACTGTATAATTCTGAGATCCATCTTTTCACACAGTGGACAACCGAGGGACTCATATGCAACTATTACAGAAGGTTCAAACACTCACTGATGCTCAAAAAGCAAAAATGATGCATTAAGAGCTGAGGGGTGAAAACTTTTGGAGTTTGAAGATTGGGGTAAATTTCACTTATTTTGTCTTCTGGGAAAAACTTAAGTATCTTCTTTAGCTTCTGAAGGGCAGTACTAAATGAAGAAAGTATGATATTTATTCAAAATAAGAAAAACATACACATCTTCATTCTGTTCAAAAGTTTTTACCCCTGGCTCTTAATGCATCGTGTTTCCTTCTGGAGCATCAGTGAGCGTTTGAACCTTCTGCAATAGTTATGAGGATATGAGTCCCTCAGTTGTCCTCAGGGTGAAAAGATGGATCTTGAAATCATACAGTCATTGTTGGAAAGGGTTCAAATACACAAAAAACACAGAATTTGTGAGACCTAAAGGATTTTTCTGAAGAACAGCTGGCAGTTTAACTGTTCAGGACAAACAAGGGACTCATGAACAACTATCACTAAACTAAAAAAAAAATACAAATAAAAATAAAAACACAGATGTGGATCATTCAGTTAACAACACAGTATTAAGAATCAAGAATCATCGTGGATGACAAGGGGGTGAGTACATTATTTGTAAAATGTTGTTCTGGAAGTGGACTTCTCCTTTAATAAAAAACAACAAGCATTTTGTATGATCCCTCTTATTTTAGTAAAATAATTAACATTTTCCAGAAGTGTATGTAGGTGTATGTAAACTTTTGACTTCAACTGTACATACATAGAAATAAACTGATAAATAAAATGCATAGATACAGTAAACATTTATTGCTAAACATAACTAGCAGAGCTGCTCGTTAAGTCGTGACATGGCGTGTCTCCAGCATAACGCTGCGGCTCGTCAGGTGGAGCAGAAAGCAGGTGACAGCGGTTTTTACTGTCTGGGTTTTAATTAGCAACAACACTGAGAGCACTTAGCCAACGCAACCCTGAGAGAATATCGCTGATCAGGCTCATCGATCGGTGGCTGCTTGCTTAAGAGACTTCAAGATGAGATGAGGAGTCCAAGAGAACTCGAGTAAACCTACCAGAGCGAAGAAGCTCCGACTTCAGCGTTACAAAACCGCCACGATGGCACTTAAGTTTTGTTTCCCCTGAACAGTTTGGCGCATGGTATACTCCAGTCTTAATTCACATATGTATGGTTTCCTGAATGATTTATATAGAACTTTGCTTTATTAATGCATCCATATTGTTAAAAATTTAAAAACAATTTTTTTTACAGTACCAAACACAGTAGCTGCCATGCAAATAAACAGTATTCTTACTGCATTCTGCCTCAGCAGTGAAAACTGCACTGCATTTATTTCCATTTATGGCCAAACCAAAATCTATTTTGGAAAAAAAAGCAAAAGAACACCCTGCCTCGACGAAACCTCATGCCTCTGCCGGTCATTAGGGCCGATTGAAACGTCAGCTGTTACATCAGCGTTCATTCAGCCATACAGCCCAGATAAATCACAACAGAGAAAACAAGTGGTGCCACATCGCTCCCCAGCCTTCCGAGAGGCCCTGAAGAGTGGAAAATGGCCCTCGGTGGTGTGTGCGGTAAAGCCCGAGTCTTTCTGCAGCTGTTCTGAGGGGGAAAAAATATCTGGGAGGAACTCAAGCGAGCTCTGCAGTGGAAAAGGTGGTGAAAAGCTGAACTAAACCTCACTCAACCTGTTGACGCCAGGCACCCAGCAGTCATACATCTCTATGAGACACAGCTGCTGGAGGCTTAATTGGGGTCAATTACAGGCGACCCGCATACTGGCATACAGGTCACAGGGGTCACGACTTCAACATCATTAACTTATCTTGGAATTTTTTGGGCTGTTATGCACTTAGGCTAGAAGCAAAAGGCCTGATGTACTGATGCATATCAT
Organism: Labeo calbasu; assembly: GCA_019740295.1. Taxonomy (NCBI): domain Eukaryota; kingdom Metazoa; phylum Chordata; class Actinopteri; order Cypriniformes; family Cyprinidae; genus Labeo; species Labeo calbasu. Next base: position 20,058 of record JAHKKF010512158.1, on the reverse strand, counting down.
AAAATGGGGCACAAATCACATCAAACAATGCATTTCGATAGTGCATGTCAGTAAATGTATGCATTCAACACATTAGCATTCTTTGTTACTAGTTAATTTCATCCAATAGGATGCAACGAGCAGAATGGATGTGTAAATCTTTTATAAAACAATTCTGATGTAAACTGTCGCAATGAATGGGACTAATTACATAATAATGGTTACATGAACAGTGCATGAAGGAGGCCTAATGAGACTCTTTTCATAAAACTTTTAAATCATGTTTTCCGAAAATAAAAGCATACAAGAAAACAAACAAACAAAAAAAATTACTTCATGCATACAGCCTTTGCTTGTGCTCATGAAATCTGTGAGAAGACCATATCTATATTAATGTATATATAAACTATAATATGTGACCCTGGACCACAAAACCAGTCTTAAGTAGCACGGGTATGTTTGTAGCAATAGCCAATGATACATTGTATGGGTCATAATTATCGATTTTTGTTTTATGCCAAAAATCATTAGGATATTAAAAATTTCCTACCGTAAATATATCCAAATTTAATTTTTGATTAGTAACATGCATTGCTAAGAACTTCATTTGGACAACTGTAGGCGAATTTTTACATTTTTTTGCACCCTCAGATTTTCAAAACGTTGTATCTCGGCCAAATATGTGACCCTGGACCACAAAACCAGTCATAAGTGTCAGTTTTTGGAAACTTGAGATTTATACATTAATCTGAAAGCCGAATAAATAAGCATTCTATTGACGTTTGGTTTGTAAGGATAGGACAATATTGGCTGAAATACAACTATTTAACAATCTGGAATCTGAGGGTGCCAAAAAAAAAAAAAAAAATCTAAATACTGAGAAAATCGCCTTTAAGATTTCCAAATGAAGTTCTTAGCAATGTATATTACTTACAAAGAAATACTCTTCGTACAGAGTATTTTTATATTAATATAAAAACACATAATAAAAATGTCTCTCTCTCTCTCTATAGTTAATTTCAGCCTTTGAAAACTACATTGATAATATAATAAAATATAACATAATATAATACAATAACTAAGGCATTAAAATGTATATATGCAATGTATTTTTTATTGTTACTTTAATACAATGTAATATGATATAATATAATATAAAATGAACTAAAAATACATGTATGTAATTTATTTTTTATTATTATTTTATTTATTTATTTTTATATTTTTGGCATTAAAGTGATGTGTTTTCTCGTCTATTGCTTCTTCTCCGTTGAAAGGTTTGCTTTGAGGAGATTAGCCTGCGTGTGTAAATGGGTGGAAGCCTTTGTGTTTGCCCATACAATACCGCTTATCTCTGCCAGTAGTGAATTGATTTTCCTCCGGCTTGTCTTCCCACTGTATCGCAGCGTGTTATGTGTAGACAGTCTGGCCTGGTTCTGTCAGAGGCCTCACTGAAATGACTGGCAAACGACAGCAAGGTAATCTTACCTCTAAAACCGTCCTCAATTTATCAGCGGCACCGAATGTGCAAAACACAAGCTGGGATGGCTGCTATCGCAGGAATAAAAGTCATTTCCACCATTCTGATTTAGCTCTGTACCCATCCTTGGGGTACATTTCAATCCCGTTTGCATGTTTAATCAAAGGTTCTAATATCTGCAAGTGGCACGTGGGTTTTTAAAAAGACCACTCTTAAAAATTGGTGTGCTCAATAATCCACTTATTGCAGCTAAGTTAATACGGTGCTACCGTTTATGGCAGCAGTTATGATGAATAACTGGAGATATTGACTCAGGGGGAAAAAATGCTGCTTCTCGAAAAAGCAGAAATTAAGTGATTGCAATTAATTCAAGTGGAACTCGGTGGAACCGAGTATTTAGTCTTTAATAGGATTTTATTGTTTAAAAGATGTTTTCATAGACCTTATCTCTCCGGATACGCTCGGCTCCAGTTGACCTGTCAATGGCGTCTCCTTCGAGTGACAGAATGAAAATCAATATAACTTAATGATGGAGGACCTGTACATTTAATTAAGTTACAAATTGAACCAGACTCAGCACAAAAAAGAAACAGCGGCATCAATAGTACGAGCAGAACGAGCCCCGCATTACTCTACGGTAACCTAATTACTGAATCATAGCTATCCCATTACTAACGACAGTCCAGTAATAACAGCATATAATTCACTTCATCGAATGTTGCGTCATGGGCTAATTTCTAGGTTGGGAGAGGGGAATTCTGGGTTATGATAAAAGATACGGCTGCTGTCAGTCCAACTATGTTGCGATTTGGTTTGGTCGAGAGCCACTGGAAATAAATAACGGTACGAGCGGCTTTAAGAGGATAAGGAAAGGCGGCCACACGGATGAACGAGCAACACGTGCCACCATAAATGAGCCGTCCGCGCTGACCTAAAGCATTTTTCTGGTGGAGGGATTTCCAGCACAGCTGAGCCTCTTAATACACGAAGAAACGCTCAGGGTGAAGTTAACGCGATACATTAGGGACGCCTGGGACGTATACAGCGGATTGATCACCGCATTAGTTGATCTATTTATTTTAATAAAGCCCACCTGCTTCCGCACGGCAACCTAATAGCGTTCGCAGCTTAAAGAAGCGCGCCGAAACAAGTTACTGAAATTACCAGAGAAACTTTTTTGGCCGTAGCCAGGCGCTAACTGTTCGCATGCAACCCAGGTGATCGTTAAAACATGTTCCTCTCGGTAGTACAGTACAAAACGGCTAATGCCTGATTGAGCACTTGATGAGAATAATAGAATAATGAGGGTGAGGTGGTTCAAAATGCCTGACAAAAATAACATGTAAGTGTTTTTATTCAAAAAGCTTCCGCTACCCTGCATCGAGGATAATGGGGTTCTTTGTGAGGGCCCTCTCCATCAAGAGCCTGGTTCAGAACTTGGGCATTGTGTAAAAAAGGCCTTTGGCGGTACGTTTCCCCGGTAACACGGCCGGTGCCTGTCGCTAAGGGGTCAGCGGCGCTTAGCAACACTTACGCTCATGGGCTCATTTGGAGTATTTTGCACACCTCTCTCTTCTTGGAAAAAAAAAAAAGTGAATTTCTTTGGATTACGCTTCAGCCGAGCAAAAAACGCATAAAGCACAGACTTTTTTTTTTTTTTTTCCCATGGCTAGAATAAAATTAAAAAGTACACTGAGAAAGCAGGTGGTTATTATGTTCTGGCAGGGATGAGAAGATTTATCTTTTGTCTGTCAAGTGAAGTACTGTATGAGCAGATGACGTATCAAACCTACGTTCAAGATATAGCTGTTCATTAGTGATTCTTGAGTGAAGCGCAACAGAAAAAAATGCTCAAATATAACCGACATGCTGTCATAAAAGCAGCATGGAAATGTAGCTTCAAACCATTTTTCCTGAGAGTATATGTTATTCCCTTCATAACTAATAATGAAATCTTTCAAAGTATAAACGGACCAATAACATCTCCCTGAGGCACACCTTATCAAAATACCATCTTTGCTATGCTTTCACATGATTTGGCTGTTTAGTTGATATCATCATGACTAGTGATTACCAAGTAGTCTGTTAGCTTTGTTAAATCAATTTTTAGTACGTTATTATTTAGCATTAAAAGGATAGTTCATCCAAAAATCAAAATTCTGTCATTAATTACTCACCCTCAGGTCATTACAAATCCGAAAGAACAAAATAAGACATTTTTGATTAAACGTGACCCTGGACCACAAAACCAGTCTTAAGTAGCACAGGTATATTTGTAGCAAGAGTCAAAAATATATTGCATTGGTCAAAATTTTTTCTTTTATGCCAAAAATCACTAGGATATTAAGTAAAGATCATGTTCCATTAAGATATTTTGTTAATTTTCCACCCTAAATATATCCATTCAAATGTAACGTCGGCAACACCACAGCTCCAAAACTATCACAAATTTTTTATTTAAAAAGCTTTTGCATAGCGTGTACCGTTTCGAGCATGCGGGCTCTTCATCATTCCTACCCTAAATATAGTAATCTGCATTGCTAAGAACTTAATTTGGACAACTTTAAAGGTGATTTTCTCAATATTTGGATTTTTTTGCACCCTCAGATTCCAGATTTTCAAATAGCTGTATCTCGGCCAAAAACTGTCCAATCCTATCAAACCATACATTAATGGAAAGCATAATTATTAGCTTTCAGATGATGTATAAATGTCAGTTTCCAAAAATTGACCCTTATGACTGGTTTTGTAGTCCTGGGTCACAAATCTGAGAGCTTTCTGACCCTGCATAGACAGCAAGGGTCCTACCACGTTCAAGGCCCGGTAAGGTACCAAGAACATCGACAAAATATTCCATGTGACATCAGTGATTCAACTGTAATTTTATGAAGCTACCAGAAGACTTTGTGTCCTTACAACATTTCTGTACCTTGAACGTGGTAGGATCTTTGCTGTCTATGGAGGGTCAGAAAGCTCTCGGATTCGATCAAAAATTGTGTTCGGAAGACAATTTTTTGGGTGAACTATCCCTTTAAATGTTTGAATGTGATCAGAGTGTTGTGATCACAACTAGCTTATGAATTGAACTTCATTGTTACTAGCCCTGATCTTTTACCTTTTCCCCACAGACACCATGACTACATACTGATTGATTAATTTATTAGCTAGAACAATTAGCTTGCTGTTACATTATTGCACTCGCCAACTTTCCCAGTACTTTACTAGCAGAGTACAGTAAAGTCCTTTGTAGCGTACGTGATGTTAAAGCCACACAATAGCAGCATTGTGAGATGCTGAAAAGGCAGCTGTTCGAATTCTAGGGTGAGGCAGGAACGGGAAACAACCGAGAAATTAGGGAGAATGCAGGGCCAGTTAACTTGATTTTTGTCAAAAATAATGACCCCTCAATTCCAACGCAAGCGAGGGACGTGCCCTGAGGGAGACCACTTACATCAAGATAAGAGCAGATTAACTAGCTGTAATACAACACCAGTAGCTTGTGTGCCTTTGTCTTCAACGCTGTGAGGTCAATAAAAACCACTATGACTCTCCCAGGTGTGGAAGCTAACAGCTTAAATTTTATGCTACAAAAAGAGTCATTTTATAAAAAAGTGATTTTTTCAATCTAAAAACAACAACAACAAAAAAATGTGTGTGTGTGTGTATACACTACCAGTCAAAAGCTTTTGAACGGTAAGATTTTTATAAAGTAGTATCTTCTGCTCAACAAGCCTACATTTATCTAAAAATATAAAAATATATTTTTACTATTTAAAATAACAGTTTTCTATTTGAATATATGTAAAAATGTAATTTATTCCTGTGATGGCCAAGCTGAATTTTCAGCATCATTACTCCAGTCTTCAGTGTCACATGATCCTTCAGAAATCATTCTAATATGCTAATTTGCCATTCAAAAAACATTTTTTATTATTATCATCAATATTTAAAAAACAGTTCAGTACATTTTTTCAGGATTCATTGATGAATAGAAAGATCTAAAGATCAGTATTTATCTGAAATAAAAAGCTTTTGTAACATTATACACTATACCAATCAAAAGCTCCGATAACTTATCTATTTATTTTTTGGGGAACAAAATTATAGAAATACTTTTATTCAAAGAAGCTTTAAATTGATCAAAAGTGATGATAAAGACATTTATAATGCTACAAAACATTTCTATTTCACATAAATGCTGTTCTTCTGAATTTTCTATTCATCAAAGTAACCTGAAAAAATTCTGCTCGGCTGTTTTCAACATAATAAATGTTTTTAAGCAGCAAATCAGAATATTAGAATGATTTCTGAAGGATCATGTGACTGGAGTAATGATGCTAAAAAATCAGATTTGAAATCACAGGAATAAATTACATTTTAAAATATTTCAAAATTTGATTGTTTTTGCTGTACTAAAGGCTTGTTGAGCAGAAGAGACTTAAAAAAAAAAACATAAAAAAATCTTACTGCTCAAAAACTTTTGACTTGTATTTCAAAACATTTGGAAATATAGTTTCAAAATGCTTAGGTACCTTACATTTTTCCTGAGAGTAAATCTTGTTCCTTTTTATAACTGATAATGAAATCTTTGGACCAGTAACATCTCCTTGAGGCACACCTTATCGAAATACCATCTTTGCTTTGCTTTCACATGATTTGGCTGTTTAGTACAATGTGTACATATACAAAATTCACAATGAATAAATACATTTATTTATTTGACGGTAAGAAGTTAACTGATAAAATTCACTGGAATCAATTCACACTTGTGATATCTGTAAATAAAAAGCAAAAAGAAACAAAACACTTGAAGTTCTACTGGAAAAAAAAAAAAATGACTGCAGCAAAAACACGATTGAGCACAAATCCGAGGTTAAACTGAAGTTTAAAAAAGCATACGAGAGAGCGATAACCTCCAAAAGCTCATCTTTTTTCTATTTGCTTCACCTACCAGTAAACGGACAGAGCTATGATTACCTTTCTCGAGTACAGTACGAGAAAAAAAAACAGCTGACCATTTCGTACACGTTCTCAGGTGACGTGTAAACAGAAGATGAAACTGATTGATTTGCCATCGCCCATCCGAAGGCACTCACAATTTCATTAGCATGGACCCCACGGCCTCAAAGTCACCTGCCGTCGGCTCCCAGAAGACTATGCGGTGCCATTCGCCTTGACGGCCATATTGATTGATTCTCGCTGCCTCGCGTGTGAGAGAGAGGACACGTGCGGAGGAAGGGAGTGGCAGACAGACGATGACACACTCTCCTGGGAGTCAGTGTAATCTGGATCAGGTCTACGCTGATGTTCGATTGCTATTCAGGAGAGATGCATGTCATGAGAGAGATGATGTGCTTTTTCTGTACTGTGTCACTGGTAATCAGGCTATCAATTAATCTGTGCATGTCCAGACCAACACAGATAGCACAGTGAGGTGAGAGACAAAGAGATTGAAGATAAAGGGGGGATGGGAGACGATGAGAAGAAACTGTGGTGAGAACGTGAAGGTTTGGTTTCCAATCACAGTAAGGCAGAAACAAAGAACTCATCTAGAGACATTGCAGTTCAACCTTGCTGAGCAAGTTCAAGTTAGGTAAACTGTCAACATAAACTAGCCAACTACCTAAAAAAAACAACACTTTTATTGCAGAATGCGAACATGCACAACATACAACTGAAAACCTTTCTGTTTACAACAACCACAATGATGTCAGATGCTTCAAAATGAAAGCATGGTCATGGTCTTTCAAAAACTTTAAGCACTATTTTTCAGGTTTTCAAGGAATATACAAAGGATATCGTTCATAAATTTCCTTATTACTTTATTAAAAATGTCAACAAATAAATGAAACATTATGTCTTTTTTAAATTTTCTTAAATAAATTCTGGTATGAACTAGTGTTATTTTTGTGTCAGTTTACTGTTCGTTTTTTTATTAATATTTTGAATTTATTTTTAGATTTTTCATTTTCTTTTTCATTTAAAGTTCACGGTCTTTCAAAAACTTTAAGCACTATTTTCCAGGTTTTCAAGGAATATACAAAAGATATTGTTCATCAAACTGTTTATTACTTAATTAAAATGTCAATAAATAAATAAAAACATTATGTCCTCATTTTAATTTTCTTAAATAAATAAACAAACACATCAGTAAATAAATTCTGGTATTCCATGTGACATCAATGATTCAACTATAATTTTATGAAGCTACCAGAAGACTTTTTGTGTCCTTACAACATTTCTGTACCTTGAACGTGGTAGGACCTTTGCTGTCTATGAAAGGTCAGCAAGCTCTCAGATTTGATCAAAATACAATATAATGTGTCATTAATTTACTGTTAGTTTTTTTAATTAATATTTTGAATTTATTTTTGTATTTTTCATTTTCTTTTTCATTTAAAGTTCATGGTCTTTCAAGAACTTTAAGCACTATTTTTTAGGCTTTCAAGGAATATACAAAGGATATCGTTCATCACTTTTTTTTTTTTTTTACTTAAAAATGTCAATAAATAAATAAAAACCAGTATGAACCAGTGTTATTTTTGTATCATTAGTGATATTTTTTTATTTTTTTATTATGATTTTGAAATATATCACCATTTTTCAGGTTTTCAAGAAACAAAAGTCATAGTTCATCAAATTCTTTAATACATATATAAAAATGTCAATAAATAAAATAGATAAATACAACATTGTCTTAATTTTAATTTTCTTAAATAAATACTGTTTTCAAGGTATTTACAAAGTTTCAAGGAAAATACAAAGGATATCGTTCATCAAATTATTTAATACTTAAATAAAAACATAAAAAACAAAAAAAAATCTTTATTTTAAATAAATAAATGAAGTCTAGTATGAACCAGTGATATTTTTGTTATTACATTACTGATAGTTTTTCATTAATATTTAGAATTTGATTTGATTGATTCAAAATGAATTTATTCAAAATGAACAATTTATTCATTGTTGTGTTTTTGTCTTTTTTTTTTTTATTATTAAACATGTCTATACAGTTTTTTAATTCATTTTAATACAAATTTTAGTCATTTTAGTACAAGTTAAATGAAATGACAATGAGAAATGCTGACTTGGCAACTAGCTGAAATAACATAAGTGTTTTCTTTATGTTTTAGATTTAGTATTAATTTTAATTATAACACTGATATGAACTGTAACTTAGCCTATACAACAAATACTAAGAGGTAAAAATTTATAATGGCTCAAATGAACAATGGCCAAGTGCCAAATGTGAGTGAAAATTAGCATCGGTGAGTAAATAAGTCGAGTATCATTAATTGATTGCAGCAGGGTGTGCTTTAAGCACCCCTTGATTACAAAAAATCCAGTTATTATATTTCAAAAAGCACATCAAGTACCCTGTATGAAATATACATATTGCCCTACCACGCCATATAAAGGCCCTTACATGCAAAAAAACTTCCTCAGTCGTTTAGAAATCCATTTATGTCAGGCTGTGTCACAGATTTTTCAGTCAGTGTGGACACACAAGTCACATCTTACTTATGACACAGGATGTTAGGTGCTGTGACTTTTTTTTTTTGCAAGATTTTATAAATAGAAGAGCCGCACAGAAACCCCCATGTCAATATTCATCTGCGATAAGTAAATAAAAAACCTGTTGCCCTCCATATAGTCAATACACACCGGCATCATCACTGACAGGTGACCAGAGGACTCGCTTTGCATCTAAATGCCTTCGGGTCCGAGTCTGCGTTTAGACTGCACAAGTCGCTACGTTTCAATTCCAATTTAAATGCATAGCGCTGTCGGAGGCGGCAGCGCGGGTCAGAGACACGGAGACTGATGAACAGGAGGAGATGAGTCAAAACAGATGGAAGGACAACAGTCGCACCGGGGTCCTGCGAGGAGACCTTCGAACTGAACGAGAACAGCAGCATGTGTCATTCCAGGAAAGGACGACAATCAATCCACTACCGGGGCGAGCGCTACAGACGTGATCCTCATTATTAAATTGCGACGGGACATCGATTGTCTTGTCGCAGGGTTTGGGCGTGTGGATTGACCTTTGACCCCGTCAGGGTACAGAGGTCAAAGGGCACACACTCCACCTCCAGCGTGGCAAATGGGGTTCAGCGCATTCCTTTTCACCGGGTCACACTGTCGTGCCAAATTACGAGGCACGTCCAGCGCCTAGCTAATTATCTTACAAGATTCCCTGAGGTTACCGTGACAACCAGATGGGTCACAGACGGCAAGCGCCTGTACCGCCCGCATACGAAAGCGAACGGGAGGACAGCGCGAGAGAGAGAGAGAGAGAGATTCTCAATGTCAACATCTTGACATGCTCCATTTTTCACCGGGATTGAGAAAACAACACTTTCGGCGTTATAAATTGATGTCTTTGCCGATTTACCCAGATAAAGATTCGTATTTTTTTATGATCAGTGAATCAGCGAGAAGTCACCTTGGTTTTCTCGGCACACTTCAGACGAATTCATCACCACCTCTTTGCCCTACAAGCGACGATTTGCAGCTCATGCTAATTTTTTAAATGGAAAAATAATGTCACAAAGCCAAATATAATGAGAGAAAACAATGCATCTGTTCGCATGACAATTATTCAAATGCCATCTGGGGTGAGGCTACGCTTGGAAAAATACGCTGATTAATAAATGACATGCTTGCCGTTTAGGATACATTGAAAGCAATAGTTCACTCAAAAAATAACAGTTCTGTCATTATTTTCTCACCCTCGTGTCATTCCAAACCCATATGCTGTCATTTTGTTCTTTTTTTATGCTCACCACAGAAAGTAAATAATCTTCACATAGATCATTTGAATTCAACTGCTGTTCAAAGGAATTTCAAACTCAAAAAAAGCATAAATGTGACTTCTGCACTAGTTTTCTGAAGCTGTGTGAGACAAACAGACCCAAGTTTAAAGTAATTGAGTATTGATAATTAAATATGCTGCCATTTGGGAGTAACCTGATATTTCACCTATTCTGTGATTGAAAGTAATTGGAATATCAACATCATTTAGATCTTATGCATTCAAGAGAACAAAATAGTGGATGCACAATATTATCGGACCAATATTGGAATAGGCCGATAATGACTTTAAATGTAAATATCTGTATTGACCCGATATGAAAAAATTATGCCAATAGACCAGTTATCTGTTTGTAAACATTCGGGATGGACGCGCAGCATGACACCCAGCGATAAGCACTGTTTTTCAACGAAACTGACGTTAGATAGTTACAGACTCGAAACAGAGATGACGTTTTTTTGTGGGCGGTTCAAGTGGCAGTCTATGGAGCCATGGAATAAAAGATTAAAAAAAAAGGTAAATTTGATTTTATATTTCAGAATTCTGACTTTATTTTCCCAATTCTGAGATTATATCCCACAACTCTAGAAGAAAAACAACTCGTCATTCTCTCTTTTCCCCTTTGCCTCAGAGTTTATATCCACATATTATATACACTTCTGCCTTTTTTCCCTTCAGAATGAACAAACTCAGTAGTTTTGTTAAATCAAGTTATAAAGTCTGAATTAGGAGATATAAACTTGCATTTGTGAGAAAAAAAAAGTCAGAATTGTGAGATAAAAAAAAAAAGTTATGTTATGTTAATAGTAATAGATTTAAATAATATTTCATGCTGTACATGAAAATACAATACGTCCCCTATGAACAGCATATGTGAATATGCAGACCTATTATTTAAATCAAATTATGCTTTAAAAGTAGAGTAATCATAGCAGTTTTCATCCATAGTATGTCCGTTTAAACGTTTGCGTTTAGCTTCAAATGGCGTCTTTGACGACGGTATTCTATAAAATTATTTGCATTCCGATTTTGACATCAAAAGGCATATTTTTGTCCTCTTATTCCATGGATCGTACCCGCGCGCGCAGCTGCAAGTGACGTCTACTCAAAATAGGTCTATATGTCTTGCCAGTGAGAGGAATAACTCACGTGTGCTAACTCAGGGTGCGCTAGCAATTAGATCAGGTCAGCAGTGTGGCTCAATCTTGAAGCAAAGTTATGCCTAAATCATAATTTAAATCACTGTTTTGGATCGCTGCATTTAAACTGAGAATGCACGTACAGAATGATGCGTTCGGTGTGTGATAGAGAGTTAACAGTAATAGAATGTGCAACGGCAGCAGCGGCAGCCTCTCCAGGGTCCTAATGCTTATTCAGTAAGGAGTTTTAATTCCGTAGAGGGCACTGTTGGCCTACTTCTAATAAAATGAAAGTAAAATACACAAATAACATTTAGACTGTGTTTGATTAAATAAAGCATTAACTGATGTCATAAAATCATGAGTATGTTTTGAAAAAAAAAAAAAAACACAATCATGACACTTGTAAATTAAATTTTACTGATTTTATATTTTTCTGATGTTATTTTTAAACAAATTTTTCAGAATTTTTACAACTCTTTTGCTTTAAACCAACTACAAATGTTAAATCTTAAAATAAAATGTTAAGGTTACCACTACATCTCTCTTATTTAGTTATTTTCAAAGCTTCAATGTACCATCGTTATAAAAGAACTTCAGTATTGTTTATTTAATTCTAACAAATAAGTTTTTGTTAAAAACTAACCAAAATTAAAAAAACTTTGCCTATAATTTCTGAGAGGAGAGACTTGCTGTTGTTTCCAAACCAAAGGAAAAATGAATTGATAAATATTATTATATCGGATTTCAGCAAATATCTAATATCGTGCATCCCTACAAAAAGCTTGGGCTGTTAATATTTTCAATATTTTCAAACAAAGACCATAGAATGCCCAAGACGTGGCACTCATATAGTTTTGAATGGGGAAAAAATGGAATGCTCATTATGGCCACGAAGCCCCACCTTCGGAATAAATGAGCCAATCGCTAATCAGCAAAGTCAGAGAGTCGTTGAAAGTCCCGGTTGCTATAGAAACACTCAACATTCTGAGACGTGCACTGGACTGTGCATGCGCACTGGCTGGTCTAGCCTGAAAAATAAGCTTTTTTTAATGCTATTTGAGCAAAAGAAACCTCATTGATGATACAGCTGTTTTCAGATTTTAGTGGTGATTTCAAATATAAAGTTTAATCGTAAGCTTGGTGAACAGTTTTGGAGAATTTGATGTTTCCTTACGTTGGAGGCCAGGCTATATATGTATTTTTTCAGGATTCCAAGTTCATAAGAACTTCATTTAATTAAAACAGAAATCTTTTGTAACATTATAAACGTCTGTACTGTTCCTTTTGAGCAGTCATTTCAAGTAGGCATGCATTGTGATGCTGTTGTGAACATGCATCAAAGAAAAACAAAGTCGTTATTTTTGTTTTCTTTGCGGACAAAAAGTATAAGTTTGAACCACTGATGTCACATGGACTACTACCTTTCTGGGCCTTGAATGTGGTCAGAAAGGGTCAGAAAGCTCTCGGATTTATCAAAAATATCTTAATTTGTGTTCTGAAGATGAATAAAGGGCTTATGGGTTTGGACAGAGATGAGAGTGAATAATTAATGATAGAATTTCCATTTTTCGGAGAACCCTTTAAGGAACACTATCGGCTTTTGAGTCTCTAATAACCAAACGTCATGATATCACATTGATATTTATGCCGGTGAATACACAGTAACGTAACTGGTATTTTTATGTAAACTATTCCTTTAAGAAACTCATTGCTCAAGAATATCAACTTGAACCTTGAAGAAAATCTAATTTTCCTTCATTAAGAACCACTATTCATCACGTTCCTAAACTGAAGTGCAGTTTGTATGTGAAAGTGAGCTGTTGTCTTAGAAATAAACCGAAGTGCTCCTACCGAAGTGTTCTGGCACTGGATGCAGGAGCTGTTGAAACGGACCGCGGGAATACGCTGGACTTTGCCCTGGATTTTAAAGACGCACTCATAGTTCTTTTGTCCCGACTGAGGCTGGGGCAAGTTCCGAGCTCGCAACGTGATTGGCCGAACGATCCCCGCTGGTACCAGGATGTCGCTGCTAGGCAGAATCTGCGGGCAACCCTGAAAAAGACAAAAAAAAAAAAAAAAAAAGAAAGACAATACGTTATAATTCAGTCTCAAAGCAGAGCACAAACAATCCCGACTCATAAATATCGTAACCGATTCCACTTTCACTCCAAAGATGACACTGATTCCAGTTTATTGAGCTCAAGGACAATAAATAACGTCTATTCGGCTGAAACTTTGCCAACAAACGCAGCATTCAGTCTCACACAAATGCGCCAAGAAAGGAAATCGAGGCCATTAGGATGGGAATAACTTAAAATCCAGCAATCTGAGGCTAAAAACCCTATTACACAGCACTTGCATCCATCTCCAGTTTTACGAAGCGCGGGTTCTCTCTGCAGATCACACTGATGAAGCGGTAAATGAATATCTTCCTTGGTCCTGTGTGTCAAGTCGCGCTAGAAGAGTCATTACGGTCTACTCTACCCGTAACCGATTGCGGCATTTATCAAAGACACTCATACTGACGTGACTTCTGATCACACTGATGGAAAACTAGTCTCATATCCTGAGATATATTAGCAGGTCAAAAACTGGAGTTCTTGCTGGAGAGCTGGAGAGCGAAACAAGGTTCCTGTTTAGACAAACCACATTAATTGATTGATGATTATCACTTATCGACGGGTGCACAGAGGTGTTGGTCGCAAACCAGCTCTTCTCCTTCCAAGTTGTGCATCTGAGGATATTTCGGACGATCTGTAATCTATTTAACACTGAACAATAATCAGGGTGGCAGTAAAAGCAATTTGCAGGCAGAAGAGACATAAATCAGAGCGACTAGCCGCCCGGCTCACCGTCTGCCGAGCCAAAAAAGCAGCACGCTTAACAATGATGCAACTATTTAACCTGGACCTCCATCAATCTACACAGGTTTGCATATCAGTGCGACAATAAATCTTATTTTCATATTGGGTGTTTGTAAAGAAGGATTTACTCCCCGTGGAGGCACGAGGGGCGCACAGGTGGCGACTGCAGCGAGAGGAAGGATAGCATGCCTTCATACTGCAAAATGAGCACGATGAATCACCTTTAGTTCTGCCGAAGATGACAACAGTGAACTAATGATAAATTACTCTAGACGACTGGCCCGTAAACAAATACACCATCCACGGGCATCGGAAAACGACTCTGATAAGGCGAAACGCAAGATGGGTGTATTAAATAAGAAAACACAAAGCTCAGCCACCGAAAAGGGTTTCAGCTATTTTGATTCTCTACTAAAATGTTACATGTGTGATATGTGGTTTAGAACCACAAAATATACATACACTTCCTGCTTCCCAGTATGTCGTCTACTTAGTGTAGAGTACTTCAAAAGAAGTATGGCAAATGCTTTTACGTATTGTATCTAATACGCAGCGTAGCAAATTACCTGCTACTTCTACCAAGATTTTGAAGAATGTTTTACCTGCCAAAAAAATTCCTCATGGAATTTTTGCAATTTTTATTACATTCCGTGACAATACACAAATTGAGATTCAACTAAGGAAGTTCAAGCATCAAATAATACTTTGGATGCTCACTGAAAGCAAAAAAAAAACAAAAAAAAAACATCATAAATACTGAACAGACTCAACACATCCTTAAATATCATTTATGCAACACAATTTAACCGAGAATGACTTTTTAATTTAAAACCCAATTAATTAGAATTGAATTTGAACGGAGGTAGCAGGCATGATGAATGATGGACAGAGAGAACACCACAGATAACAGACAGACAGATTAACAGAACGACAGACAGACATAACAGACGGAAAGATAGATGGAGCAACAGACAGACAGAAAACAGACAGACAGATAGACAGATAGAGCGACAGACAGACAGACAGACAGATAACAGACGGACAGATTCATAAAACGAAAGACAGATACCAGACAGACAGACAAACAACAGACACAAAGACAGACAGAGTGACAGACAGACATATAACAGATGGACAGAGCAGCAGACAGACAACAGACAGATAAATAGAGCAACAGACAGATAAATAGATTGATAGAACGACACACTGAAAAACATAAAAGAGATAGACAAATAAACAGAATGACAGACAGACGAACAGATAGATAGAATGACAAACAGATAACATGGACAGATAGTCCGAATGACACAGACAGATCACAGACAGATAACAGACAGACAGATAGAGTGACAGACAACTAACAGACGGACAGATAGAATGACAGACAGATAAATAGAACGACAGAGAGAACAACACACAGAAAAACATAACAGATGGACAGATAAATAGAATGAAAGACAGACAGTTAACAGATGGAAAGATAGATAGAATGACAG
Source organism: Labeo calbasu (assembly GCA_019740295.1). NCBI lineage: Eukaryota > Metazoa > Chordata > Actinopteri > Cypriniformes > Cyprinidae > Labeo > Labeo calbasu. The sequence continues at coordinate 4,282 of JAHKKF010512158.1, read as the reverse complement.
ACAGATAACATGGACAGATAGATAGAATGACAGAGACAGACAGACAGAGAGACAGACAGCAGATGGACAGATAGAATGACAGATAACAGATGGACAAATAGAGCGACAGACAGACAGATAACAGATGGACAGATAAATAGAAAGACAGAGACACATAGATAGAACAACAGACAGACACACAGAAAGACAATAACAGACGGACAGACAGATAGACAGACAGACAGACAGATAGATAACAGACGGACAGATAGAACAAAAGACAGAAAGGCAAATAACAAACGGACAGAGTGACAGACAGACAACAGATGGACAGACAGAACAACAGACACATAAACAACAGACGGACAAATAGAGTGACAGACAGACAGAGAGCACATGGACAGATAGATAGAATGACAGACCTACAGACAGATAACGGACAGACAGAACAAAAGACAGAAAGGCAAAAGCCAAGGCAAATAACAGACAGACAGAGTGACAGACAGAATGACAAACAGAGACAACTAACAGACAGTCAGAAAGATAGTAAGGCAGAGAGACAGACAGACAGATAATGAATGGACAGATAGACAGACTCTGGACGTTTGACAAAAACAAGAAACAAGACTTAATTCCTGAATTCACGCCACTGCTCTCAGTTCCCTGACCCGCTGCTGCTGGAGTGGATTACACAACAGTTACATCCTGTCTCTTTCAAAGTTTCAAAGTACCTCCACAAGAGGCTGATTCAAGGTGATGAAAATGAAGGGGACAAATTACAACCCATGGAGGAGCGCTAACAGACTGCAGTCATAGATATTTAGCACAGGTGATTCCGCTAATGGACTATAATGGGCTTTTCATCAAGATTTTGCCGTTTAGAATCGGGATGCAGCTGCTCCATCATGTGCGTGCACTCCAAAGTTTTAGCACATGACATCATTAGTCTGATCCAAAACCACCATTTGCAAAATAGTCTCTAAAGCTCTCCTGATAATTCCTCCGACCGTAACTAATAAACTCACGCTATCATCTGAAACCAAAGCACCACTTTTCAAACACAATTAAAATCTATCTATCTATCTATCTATCTATCTATCTATCTATCTATCTATCTATCTATCTATCTATCTATCTATCT
>JAHKKF010512157.1:0-30746 GCA_019740295.1 Labeo calbasu | reverse complement strand
TTTTTTTTTGCATTAGATTAAATATTTTGGTATATTTTGCATTTTTACTTGCATTTATGCATACATAGCAGAAATGTAAATAAAATTGCACTGTGCACAAAAATATTTTAGAAAATTGGTCTGGTATTTATTTATTTAATTATGTAATACTTACTCGCTTAAATGCTTTACTTACCAACCTGCCTGCCAACAGTCTTTAGTTAAGTCACAACCGTGCATTTCAGACATCATTTGAGAGGAATAGTTCAGCCAAAAATATGAATACTATCTTTATATTTTCATATTTTGAATACAAATAATTTTGGTAATTTTCCAGTGCACAGCTGCTTTCGTTGTATGCAGTTTTATTTTGGCATAATTATTAGGATGTTATATTTGTTAATATGTTTTAGTATTTTTAAAGTATTTATTTTTAATTAATTAATTTATTTTTGAAATGCATATACTGTACATATTTTTTTTTTATTTCATTTAAATTTTTGTTTCATTTATTTTAGTACACTAAATAAAAATTAAAAGTGTTAGCAACTAGCTGAAATAAAATAAGTTTAATTTTTGTATTTTAAAATTTATTGTTGTGTTTTGAATATTTTAATATATTTAAAATTATTTATTATTTATTATTATTCAGGTAATTTTGTAATTGTTTTATGGTGCTTTTTCTTTTCTTTCTTTCTTTTTTTTTTTTTTTTTAAATACAGATGAACTGTTGTTATATGGAAAAGAGCTGCATTTAGATTGATCATTTTTCTCTTTTTCCACAGAACAAATAACAGCATGTGGGTTTACAACAACATTCAAGTAAGTAAATAATGTTAAAATAATATTAATAATGATAATAAAATTTTTGGGCTGAATTATTCCAACAAAAGTGATTTAGCACAGGGATTCCCAAACTTTTGTCATTCGACCTCCTGAGATATTTTAGGTAATATTTACATAATTTAACAGCACATTCACATGGTCTCTGATGTTGGTTAATGCTCTAATGACATGCTGGTAGACAAATAAAATATTTCATATTTTTTTCTAAGCACAAGTTTGTTTTGATATTTATGTTAAAATTAATTTTATATTATTATCATCAACTAATAAACTCCAGTTTGGGAAACCCTGGCTTAGCAGACTGACAAAAACAGACTGGTTTTTGTTTTATGATTGTTTTGAATGGACCTTATTCTCTGCCTTTAAAACCAAGGATCAATTCAAATAAAACAAAGTTGAAAAATCATGTGCAATGAAAATATCATGGCTAAAAAGGTTAATTAAGAAGAGCAGGATGTCTCAGACGCACCATGTTCATGTCGATGCCGTTGGTGTAGGTCCACGAGTGTTGGAAATATTCCTCCAGCCTCTGCCTAAGTGGGTTTGGGATCTGGTGGAAACGGATGAACTCTTTCACACGGAGCATCTGCATGTGGTAGCGCGCCGTTCCCGAATACAGCCGCTGGATGATGGCAGAAACGTTCCCAAAAATGCTGGCGTACATCAAAGCTGGAGAGGACAGGACAGTGTCATACAGATGAAAGCTAATGCCAGGTACATTTTGTCTGCGGAGGCCAATTTAGATCAAATCAGCCGTGTTTCCTTTATATATTATTATTAATATTATGCTTGATGTGTTTTTAAACAGCTATTTCTGATTCGATACCTGTTTTAACTGTGCTGTCTGCTGAGGGATGATGGGATAGATTGCTGACCTCAGACTAGCATTAGTACGTCACATTTTTAAAGGCTTAATAAATGTTTTATGCATTTTTATTAGCATTTCTGCATTTAGGAGAAATTTTGAATTAAATTCTAAATGGATTTACTATTTTTTTTTTTTATTAATTAATTAATTAATTATTTAAAAATGTACTGTCTTATTAAATATTTTTGTGTATTATGCAGCTTTATTTGCCTTTATGCATAAATAGCAGAAATGTAAATAAAAAGGTATAGTGCACAAAATAATAAAAGTCAATTTTGAATTAGATTTAAAATGGATGTTTATTTATTTGTTTTCTAATTCAAAACTGACTGTCTTATCAAATATTTTTGTGTATTATGCATTTTACTTTGCTTTTATGCACAAATAGCAGAAATGTAAATGAAAATACATAGTGCACAATATAATTAAATTTTGTATTAGATAAAAAAATGAATGTTTATTATTTATTTTCTAATTCAAAATAAAAATGCATAGTGCACAAAATAAGTCAGTTTAGTCGTATTAGATTAAAAATAGATGTATGTATATTTATTTTCAAATTCAAAATGGACTCTTATTACATGTTTTTGTGTATTATGTGTTTTTATTTGCCTTTATGCATAAATAAAAAAGGTATAGTGCACAAAATAATAAAATAGTACATTTTGTATTAGACAAAAAATGAATGTTTATTTGTTTTCTAATTCAAAATGGACCATTATTAAATATTTTTGTATATTACGCAATTTTATTTGCCTGTATGCATAAATAGCAGAAATGTAAATAAAAAGGTATAGTGCACAAAATAATAAAATAGTCAATTTTGAATTAGATTAAAAATAGATGTATATTTATTTGTTTTCTAACTCAAAATTGACTCTCTTATTAAATATTTTTGTGTATTACGCATTTTTATTTGCCTTTATGCATAAATACCAGAAATGAAAAATAAAGACGTTACAGTGCACAAAACAATTAGTCAATTTTGAATTAGATTTAAAATGGATGTTTATTTATTTATTTTCTAATTCAAAATTGACTGTTGTTAAATATTTTTGTGCATTACGCATTTTTATTTGCCTTTATGCATAAATAGCAGAAATGTAAATAAGAATACATAATGCACTAAAATATAATACAATTTATAATTTATTTATAATTTATAATTCAAAATGTACTATTTTGTTAAATATTTTTTGTGTATTATGCATTTTATTTACATTTATCCATAAATAGCAATATATATTGTCCATTTTTACTTACATTCATGCATACATAGCAGAAATGTAAATAAAAATATTTTATAAAATAGTCATTTTGAATTGGATTTAAAATTCTAGACTATTATTTTATTTATTTTTTTTTTTTTATTACTCACTTAAATCTTTTATTTACTCATCTGCCTACCAATAGACCTTAGTTATGTCACAACCGTGAACCGTGATTGGCTGCCAATTTCTAGTCAAATTCAGATGATATTATCTGCCCCTGAGTGACTGATTAATATTTAATTAATATTTTCATCAGTAGTAAATGTGTTTAAGTCTGCTAAAATGTATATCTTCGCCAGCATTTAACAGTACACTAGCTGGACTAAAGACCAACAGACATGGATTAAAGATGATGTAATGTGGTCTTTAAATGGAAAAACAATAAACATTGATTTTCAGCATTGTTTCAAAGTATTAGAATTCATCTGCTAGATTGAAACGGAGATTAATTATATCAGGATGAATAGTTTACAGATGCTTGGGTCATTTCAAATTCACTGCTTTCATCTCAGGACATGCACTTCCATTGAATTTTCATCTCAGATATTCATTTAACTTGTTTTTCTTATGCTTTGTAAAATCTTTCTCACAATCAAACGGAATTTGAATGCATTCTTGAAAAAAAACAAAAGCTATGCTATACAAAATTCAAAGGTCTGAGGATGGTAACATTTTAAAAGTCTCATCTGCTTACCAAGGTTGCATTTACTTAATTAAAAAATATAGTAAAATTGTGAAATATTATTACAATTTCTAGTGACTCTTTTCTATTATAATGTATTTTAAAATGTAATTTATTTCAGTGATGCAATGTTGAATTTTCAGCATCATTACTCCAGTCTTTAGTGCCACATGATCCTTCAGAAATCATTCTAATATCCTGATTTGCTGCTCAGGAAACATGAAAATTATTATCATCTTGAAAACAGTTTCTGCTGAAAAAGAGTGATGCATTTTTCAAAATGAAGTTCAAAAGGAACAGCATTTGCATTCTTACTGAAATCCGACTTTAACTTACAGTTACTATTATTCTTCTGAGACTAAAATTTCTGACTGCTACTCCTCCAAGAGCTTTAACCCTACAAACTCCAAACTCAGCCCAGATCTTCAGATTTATGGTTTTCCTAAAAATGACGAATAAAACTGGGAAAAATCCCTTAGACTTACATTGACGGAATGTTCAAATGAGCCAACACTATTCAAACTCCAACTGTCAAAACTCCCAGAATCCCCTGAGACTCAATCAAGCTTCCCTTCTATGTACTGTATTTCTAATATATTCAAACTAATCTGTCTATCTGTCTATGTATCTATCATCTTACTAATCATGCTAGAAACATGTTAACAACTTGCTAATTATGCCAGAAACATGCTAGCAACATGTTCATTGTGAAAACATGCCACCAACTTGCTAATCATGCTAGAAACATGCTAGCATCTTACTAATCATGCTAGAAACGTTAACAACTTGCTAATCATGCTAGAAACATGCTAGTAAAATGTTAATCATGCTAGAAACAGATTAACAACATGCTAGCAACTTGCTAATCATGCTAGAAACATGTTAACTTGACAATCATGCTAGAAACATGTTAGCAACATGCTAATTATGCTAGAAACATTTTAGCAACTTGTTAATTATGCTAGAAACATGCTAGCAACATTCTAATTATGCTAAAACATGTTAGCAACTTGCTAATCATGGTAGAAACATGCTAGCATCTTACTAATCATGCTAAAAACATGTTAACAACTTGTTAATCATGCTAAAAACATGCTAGCAACATGTCAATCATGCTAGCAATTTGCTAATTATGTTAAAACATGCTAGCAAACTTGCTAATCATGCAAGAACCATGTTAACAACTTGCTAATCATGCTAGAAATGTGTTAGCGACCTGCTAATCATGCTAGAAACATGATAGCAAAATGCTAATCATCCTAGGAACTTGCTAATCATGCTAGCAACATGCTAACTACTTGTTAATTATGCTAAATACATGTTAACAACTTGTTAATCATTGTAACAACATGTTAATAATGTTAGAATCATGCTAGCAACATGCTTGTAACTTGCTAATCGTGCTAGAAACAGACTAACAACATGCTAGTAACATGTTAATCATGCTAGAATCATGCTAACAACATTTTATCTATCTATCTATCTATCTATCTATCTATCTATCTATCTATCTATCTATCTATCTATATATCTAAGCTTTTAAACTACTTCAAATTGAAAACCTTCTAACTTCAAGCTTTGAAAACTTTTTAAACTTCATGCTTATCTTTCTCAAGGCAAGTTCAAAGTTTGTCTTGACAAACGTTTTTATTTAGTTTAAAATTATAATCTTTTTTAACATTATACTTGTTTTTACTGTCACTTTTGATGAAGTTAATATATCCTTGCTTGGATGGTAGTGTATATATTGCCATTTTTACCCAAAAATTTCAGTTTTGCCATTATTTACTCACCATAATGTTGTTTTTTCCATGGAAACATTCTCTTTTTGTGTTTCTCAGGAAAAAATAACAAAATAATGGTTTGGGACCTCATGAGGGTGAGTAAATGATGACAGAATTGTCAATTTTGGAATGACCAATCCTTTTAAGCTATTTTCATACATGCATGTTTTTCAGACTTACATCCGATGAGCATGACGCAGATGGAGAAGATCTTCTCTGAGTTGGTGTTTGGGGACACGTTTCCAAAGCCCACGCTGGTCAGCGAGCTGAACGTAAAGTACAACGCGGTCACGTATTTATCCTTTATGCTCGGCCCAGAGCAGTGTTCACTAGAGTTGCATCTTTTCCCAAGGGACACCTCGAGATTGTCGAGCCAGCCGATCTTATGCTCCAGGTACGGTTTCTCCACGTTTCCAATGGCGTACCATATGCAGGCCAGCCAATGGGCGATCAGAGCAAAAATACACATGAGGAGCATGAGAACCGCTGCGCCGTATTCAGAATAACGGTCCAGCTTCCTGGCAACGCGAACCAGTCGGAGGAGCCTCGCCGTCTTCAGCAGACCAATTAGAGTGGTCGTCTTGAGAAAGAGAAAAGGTGCGCATTAGTTTCATTGTGAACAGAAAGACTGGATAATACTTATTTGACTCATTCAGACTGATTTTGGTTCTCTGTTGCTTTCTCATAGACTCATAAACTGCATTTTGAGACCTGAAAACATATATATGAACATGCTGTTGCACCTCTATCAACTTTTTAAGGCTTATTTTGCCGCGCATATAATCCTTTGGATGGGTTGCGTCATGGAGTTATAAAAAACGCTATTATACTCACTCTATGAATGAATCGCGTTTGTGCCGAACTCTGTTTCTCTCAGTTAATATATGCAATCTCACAGTCTGAAGCGTCTGTCATAGCAAATCAACACATGCTGTCGTAAATAATTAGGCGAAGCGTCTTCTCATAGGATAAGAACACGCAGCCTCATTAATAATTATGAGACACTGACGCGTCATCAATGTACTATAGTCCGTTGCCAAGTCACAAACTGTGACAAAATTAACCAGTTTTCTCCAACAATTAAAATTAACGAAAGCAAACATTGTCATCTATGATGTGCAACACAAACACCTCTGCTAAAATCTCCAAAAAGGTAGTCTGGAGTTTCATGAACCTTTAAATAGAAATGTCAGTGATAAATATTCATACAATTATGTAAAATATTGATTAAAAACAGTTTTATTATATATTTTGTACTATGGCATTTGTTACATGAAATGTATGCAGAAATGTAAATGTAAATAAAGATGCATCACAATGCATTATGGGATTGTTTTTTTGTTTTTGTTTTTTTAAATCATGGGATTGTTTTTTTTCTATTTGTTGCAAACAAATTAGAAAAGTCACATATTTCTGTATTATATATATATTTTTTTATTTATATTCATGCATCCAGCAGAAATTGACATGCAAATAAAATACATAGTACACAAAAATATTTAATAAAATATTTTAAATTAAATTTTAAAATAATTTTTGGATGGATTTTTTTTTATTAGCTCATTGCAAAGCATAATGGGATTGTTTTTTTTATTTTTCCCAAGAAGGATAAATGCCAAAAGATATCCTTCCATTGCAAATGAAATGAAAATGAAAATAATAAATATTCATACAATAAAGAAAAATATTAATTTAAACTGTTTAACCTAACTTGAAATTGACTATTTATGAAATATATGCATTTTTTTATATGCATACTACTATGCATTTTTATTTAAATTTAGATTTATACATAAGCCAGAAATGTAAATGTAAACTAAAATGCATGGTACACAAAAATATTTATAAATTAGTCACTTCTGAATCAAATTTAATTTTTAATGTTTAATTTTTAGATTTTTTCTCCTTCTTAGCCATTGCAATGCATTATAGGATATTGTTTTTCCAGGAAGGATACATGTGGTACTGCCTTCAAAAAAATCCCAAAAAATCTTTCTATTACAAACTAAAAATATTTATAAAACATTTTAATCTAAATCAGATTTTTTTTTTTTTTTTTTAATATTATGTGCACTATTAATTTTATGCCTGTTAGAGCATTGGGTCATTAAATCGGTAACATCCTAATTTAAAATTCTGAAATCATTTTTGAGTCAAGTATCCAATGCACTTTCTGCCATTTATGAATGAGAGTTTATAAACAAAGAGTGTTGCGTATCAATCACTTGTAAGGTTCCATCTCAGCCTATCTAGTCAGCTCACTAGGTTTTGGACCACAGCCATGGTCATTTATAGCTTTAATTATTCACAGTTAACTGTATAAGAAAAGCCGGAACACACTGTATCCTAATATACCCAAAGCTCATATCTGTAATGTCTGTGCATGACTGCCACACTAATTAATATTTTGATAATCGTGTTTAATTTTAGCCCATTACACACTGCAGTGCCTGCTAACACCAGAGATCCATCTCATCAAAATTTCGCACCACGAGGATAAAATAAACACCCGACATGAGAGACGCGCCTAATGAGTTTTAGCATACTGTATCTTGTCCAGCTCTCGCGTTACCAAACCGAGGAGAAAAGAGATAAATCCTCATTTGCAGGTGAAATCAGTTCACTAGATGAAGACAAGGTCCCTGTGAGCCGACATCCGAAACGGCTCCTTCAACATCCTCACTCGTCCCCTGGTGGGAGATCATTTGTTTAGCTGGCAATTATTCAGTGGCCTCACAAAGCGAGGTTAGGACCCGTGCCGGGTATTTTTAGAATGTGTCTTAATAGATGCGTCTGACAGCAATGCTTAGCATGCATACTAGCGCTGACAGTGTGTTAGTGAGCTAGCATGTGGAGCGAAGCACGTGGGTTTTTTTGTATTCACACGTTGAGAAGTGGGGACACGGGCCCTGCTGCATCTGTCATGAGCGGCCCATTAAAAACTCATTAGCAGATACCGTTCGCAGCGAATCATGCATTTGAGTTATAGCTGGACAGAGCAATAAGATGGACACTCAATTATACTGATGGTTCATTAAGCTTGACCTCACATGACTGGCCTATACTTTAAATTCCAGTCTTTAACTAGAAGAATAAAGTTTGAACAAAATTTGATGCTGGCTTGACAAAGACTTGTCGTCAAGTTTTTTTTTTTTTTTTTAAGATTGTTTTTGGCCTTTTTGCCTTTATTGTGATAGGACAGATCATTAGCTGACAGGAAGCAAAGTGGGAGAGAGAGAAGGGGGCGGGATCGGGAAAGGTCCTCGAGCCAGGATTCGAACTCGGGACGCCCATAGCGCAATGGCGCTGTATGTTGGCGCACTGCCCACAAGGCTATCGGCGCCGACTTGTCAACATGTTTTAAATAACTTTTATAAGCTTAAGAACATTTTATTAGTCAGTAAAATGTTACTAACACATTTTAGCACAATGCTAGCATGTATTTACCACGTTTTAACACGTTGATAGGATTAGTCAGGAGGTTTGCTAGCACATTTCTAGCATGTTGCTAACATTGCACCTTGCTTGTCACCAAGTTAAAAAGCTTGAGAACATTTTACTCAGTCAACAAAATAATACTAACATGTTTTAGTGTCATGCGGGCATTTTAACAGGTTTCTAATATGTATTATCTTGTAGCACATTGACTTACCATGACTTAGCATGTTTCTATCACGATATAGCATATTGCTAGGATGTTTTTATTATCTTAAGATATTTTTGTGTGATGTTAACATCATTTAGCATATTGTTACCATGTTTCTAACATGTTTCCGTCTTGATTTAGTACATTGCTAACATGTTTCTAACATGTATTGTGTTGCTAACACGATTCAGCACATTGCTGGCATGTTGCTAGGATGTCAAGTATGTTGCTACAATGTTTTTATCATGATTTACAACATTGTTAGCATATTTTCTAACATGTTTTAGCACATTGATAGCATGTTTTATCATGTTGTCAACATGTTTCAAAGATGATTTTTGCATTTTGTTAACATTTTTTAATATGTTGGTAGCATGTTTCTATCATAATTTAACACATTTTGGCATGTTTCTAATGTATTATTATGTTCCTGCCATGTTTTTAACATAATTTGTATGTAGCTAGCTTTTTCTAACATGTATTAACATGTTGCTAACATGAGGTAACATGTTAATGTTTTAATATGTTGCTAGCTTGTTTCTATCATGATTTAGCATTTTCCCTGCATGTTTTTAAGGTTTTAATGTTTTTTTCAACATGTTTCTAACAGTGTATTAACAATATTGCTAACATAATTCAGCACATTACAAGCATGTTGCTAAAATGATTTAGCATGTTTTAATATGTTGCTAGCATGTTTATAGCACGATTTAACACATTTTATCATGTTTCTAACATGTAGTATAATGTTGCTAAACAATTACTATGTTGTTAGCATTTTTCTAACACGTATTAACATTGCTAAAGAGAGGTAGCATGTTTTAATATGTTGCTGGGTTGTTTCTATCATGATTTAGCATTTTGCTAGCATGTTTTAACATGTTTTAAGGTTTTTCTAACATATTTCTAACATAATGTATTAACAATATTGCTAACATGATTCAACACGTGATCATGTTGCTAAAATTATTTAGAATTTTGTTAACATTTTAATATGTTGCTAACATGTTTCTGTCATTATTTAACCCATTTTAGCATGCTTTTAACATGTATTATCATGTTGCTATGTTTTTAACATATCTAGTATGTTGCTAGCATTTTCTTACATGTATTAACATGTTGCTAGCATCAGGTAACACGTTAACATGTTTTAATGTTGCTAGCTTGTTTCTATCATGATTTAACATTTTGCTAGCATGTTTTTAACATGTTTCGATATTTTTCTAACATGTTTCTAACAACGAATTAATATTTCTAACATGATTCAGCGCATTGTATATTGCTCAAATGGTTTAGCATTTGGTAATGTTTTAATATGTTGCTAACATGTTTATAGCATGATTTAACACGTTTCTAACATGTACTATCATGTTGTTGCCATGTTTTCAAGATATTTAGCATGTTGCTAGCATTTTCCCATTTTTCTAACATGTCGCCAACATGAGGTAACATGTTTTAATGTTGCTAACTTGTTTCTATCATGATTTGCTAGCATGTTTTTAACACATTTTAATGTTTTGCTTCTAACAATGTATTAAAAATATTGCAAACATGATTCAGCACATTGCGAGCATGTTGCTAAAATGATTTTGCTAACGTGAACTGAAAGCATTGCTAAGCATTTCGCTAACATGTTTTAATATGTTGCTACCATGTTTCTATCATGATTTAACACATTTTAGCATGTTTCTGTCATGTTTTTAACATGTAATGTTGCTGGCATTTTTGTAACACATTAACATGTTGCTAACATGAGTTAACATGTTAATTTTTTTTGCTAGCTTGTTTGCATCATGATTTAGCATTTAGCTAACATGTTTTAGAACATTGCTAGAATGTTTTATCATGTAGTTAACATGTTTCAAGCAAGTTTTAACAGATTGCTAGCATGATGCTAGAATGTTTGTAGCATTTTTAACGTTACATAGCATCTTGCACGGTAGCATAATTTGCCATCAAACACTCCCGTCCTGCTGATGGTTTATACTGTTTGACAGTAAAAGTGTGAGACGATATAAGTGCTGATAATTACAGATGTGTCCTAAAAGCTTGTCAAATATGGTTCAGAGCTTGATTCAAGCTGTGGTCATCGCCGCTGTGGTCAAGCCCTTCATCTGAGTGCTGTAAATGAGATGCATCCTGTAGCCACCTGCCATCTGTCTGGCCCAACTCATTCCCGAAGTAGTACACAAACGCACACACGCACCTCGCTCTAACCACTGACCACAGATCAAATCCATCTGTCTGACCACAGAAGCATCCGTTGACCATAGAGCTCCCTCAGGGCTGCATTTGTGTAATGCAGAATGTCCGATTCTTAATAAAGACAAAAGCCTTTCAGTGCCAGAATGAAAGGATGAATAGGAAAAATTAGTATAATAAATATAAATAAAAATCAAACACTTTCAGACATTTCAGAGCACAGTTATATAAATATCAACATTTTTTTTAGCTGTATCTCACAGCTCTAGTTGCGAGCAGAGACAGATGTGCGAGCGCCCGCAGTAAAAGCGAGCGCAGATGCAGAGAGCGTGAGGTTTGTTAACTGGGTGATGGCTAGAGCTCTACAGCCCTTTTCAGACAAACGTGTGAATGTGAAACCTCTGGGAAAGTACGACCTGAACAAAGGCAATATACTTATATAAAACCACGCAGCAAAACCTTTCCATAGTCTAAAAATATACTCTGCGTGCCATCAAATAATGACATGCTGACATTTCCAGTAGGTCTTAATCTATAATTCCATTCTTTAATATTTTAAAAGCCGCTGTGTGTGTGTTTCTTGTCCTTAGGTTGTAAATGGCTCTGACAGAGTAGCTGTCACTGGAACAGACCACAGAGCGGGGAAACCATATGCTCCGACGTGCCAAGAGCTCATGATAGGCGATTGACGGACATGCCCACATAAACAAGCAAGGAAAGGAGCCAACCGGCGTGCCAGCGACTCAGCCTGTAAGCTGTTCAAACATCAGTTTTCTCTTTCCTCTCTCTCTCATCATAATCATTGGCTCCCATTTGGTAAGCCGCTAATCCAAATAAATGGATTCAGAAATGAAGGCCATTCAAAAAAAGAGGGGAAAACATCATACAGTATATTCTGACACTGTAATCCCTGATTCACTGCAATAGTTGTGCTTTCTGACCTTTGCAAAGTGCTAGATCTGATCTGATCTGTATAATGGACGTGGTACAAACAAACAATTGAATAAATAAATGGGTAAACAAGTAGTTTAAGTCTCAAACTACCGGCCTAGTTCGTGAAAACTGTCTTAAAATGTACTCGCCCTCAGTTCATTCAAGATGTGGATTGAGTTTGTTTCTTCATAAGTTTTGGAGAAATGCAGCATTCCATCACTTGCCCACCAAAAAACACTCTGCAGTGAATCGGTGCCATAAGAATGAGAGTCCAAACAGCTGATAAAAACATCACAATAATCCACAAGTAATCCACACCACTCCAGTCCATCAGTTAACACCTTGTGAAGCCAAAAGTTGTGTGTTTGTAAGAAATGTTAAAACATAGTCATTTTAAACTATTGCTTCTGACTAAAATACGAATCATCTAGCCATAATATTGCTTATGAACTGGTATTTTGGCTAAAAGTGAAGGTTTGAAGTTAAAATGCCTTAGTGATGAATTTATTTCCTGCTAACATGTACTTTTGGCTTCGTAAGACATTCATTGATGAACTGGAGTGGTGTGGATTATTATTGTTGTGATGTTTTTATCAGATGTTTGGACTCTCATTCTGACGGCACCCATTCACTGCAGAGGATCCATTGGTGAGCAAGTGATGGAATGCTACATTTCTCCAAATCTGTTCTGATGAAGAAACAAAGTCACATACATCTCGTATGGCCTGAGGGTGAGTACATTTCCAGCAAATTTCATTTTAGGTGAACGGTTATAACTGTTTATCCCTAAATCTGGCCCACTTTTTAGTTGTTTTCTTAAAGCATATAGCCTAAAGTGTAGTTCCAACTGTTTCTGTAGCTCAACCAAGGTCATGGATTTGATTTCTAATTAAATGCATAATGATAAAATCCCAAATATATTAAATGCATTGGATAAAATCATCTGCCAAATGCATGCACTGCCATTTAAGAGTTTGGAAAGATTTTTTTTTAAAGAAATTCATACTGTTGATAATCAAGGACGAATTAAATTATTTAAAAGTAATAGTAAAGACATTCACAAAAGATTTCAGGTGGAAATAAATGTTCAGTTGGAAATAAATGTTCTTTCTAAGAATACTGAAACAAATTTGTGACTGTTTCTACAAAACATATGAAGCAGCAAAACTGTTTTCAACATTGATCATAATCAAAAATGTTTCTTGAGCATCAAATCAGCGTATTAGAATGATTTCTGAAGAATCATGTGACACTGAAGAATGGAGTAACGATGCTGAAAATTCCAATAATTAAATTTTAAAAAGTGTTCAAATAGAAAACGGCTAGATTAAATTGCAATAATATTCTAAAATGTTTACTGTATTTTTGATCAAATAAATGAGCATAAGAGACTTTTTTGTTTTTTACCAACCCAAGGCTCTACAGTGCGACTGAAAACTACTGCGTGCGACTATGAAAAAATATTTAGGAGCACCATGTGTGCAGATCAGCACTGTTGGGGGTAATGCATTACAAGTAACGCGAGGTACGTAATAATATTACTTTTTTCAAGTAACTAATAAAGTAACGCATTACTTTTGAATTTCTAAGAAAATATCTGAGTTACTTTTTCAAATAAGTAACGCCAGTTACTTTTTTCCCCATTTACTGATTGGCAAGTCTCCTGTCGGGAAATTGGGAGTAAACATGATGTCACTGTATTGTAGACTAAATGTGAACATGCATTAATTCATCTCACTCACAAAAAACAGATTCAGTATTCCTCAAAATGAATTAAAACAGAGAAATGCAAACTTAGATTATGAATGCAATAATTAAATATATTAAATAAAACAAATATGTGACCTTGGACCACAAAACCAGTCATAAGGGTAAATTTTTCAAAATTGAGCTGAATAAACAAGCTTTCCATTGATGTATGGTTTGTTAGGATAGGACAATATTTGGCCGAGATACGGCTATTTGAATATATGGAATCTGAGGGTGCAAATATCAAAATATTGAGAAAATCACCTTTAAAGTTGTCCATATGAAGCTCTTACTAATGCATATTACTAATCAAAAATTAAGTTTTGATACATTTACAGTAGTAATTTTACAAAATATCTTTATGAAACATGATCTTTACGTAATTTCCTAATAATTTTTGGCACAAAAGAAAAATCAATAATTTTGACCCATACAGTGTTTTTTTTGGCTATTGCTACAAATATACCCCAGCGACTTAAGCAAAAATTACTTTAGATAAAACATTTGTGCTTCATTTTTTATAGCTGAAGAGTGATCTCCTGCATAAATGTACTTTTCTTTCAGCCTGAGGTGAATTCATTTGACTTTTGGTGTAAAAGGGCTTTTATATTAGAATTGTTTTATATTAAAATCAAAGAAGCAAGCCCTGCCCAGACTTCAAAAGTAACGTAACACATTACTATAAGTAATGTAATTAGTTACTTTTTCAGGGAGTAACACAAAATGCATACTTTTAAAAGTAACTTTCCCCAACACTGCGGATCAGCTTATTTGTGTTTGCACTGAGATGAGCTTCAAAGGTTTCTATGTGTTTTTGCAACGTTGAGTAATGTATTACAGAAATATCTCACAAATCCTTTCATAAACAAAGTGTAGAGAGTGTAAATAAGAGATTGATTGTGTAGTGTAGAGAGTTTCGTTGATTATAATGGAACTTTGTGAGATCTCGATGAACTAAGATGAGTGACAGATTTTAATGATTTTTAAGGGAGTTTGGAAATGAGATATGGATTTAATACAACAGTTAAATAAACAAGAAGATAATATTAAGTGACTTACATCGTCACAATTCACAACTGAGCCGCTGCACGCCTCCATTCAAACACAGCGGTGTTTCTTTATGAATGAATCTGTTTTTAAACCAATCTAGTGAGTCAATGAATCAGTTTCCCAATCATAAAGACAGTCACTTGCTTAATTCCTGAATAAATCAGTCGTTCGAATTAATCAATTGTAATTAAATCAGCGACATGCCGCCACCTACTAGCAGATTTAGTTAAAATTTTAAAGTATCTTTTCAGTTATTTAATAATTTAATATTTCTGTATTCAAAATTTTATATTTAAACCATTAATCTCAACATGAATATATGAATTTGATTGCAGTCATGCCACCTCTGAGCCTCATTAAACATGAAAATACACCTACAAGCCACTTTTGTGTTCTTCTGCCACCTCTGTAGTACACATTAATTTTAATTAATACTGATTTCATTTGACTGGTAACTTAGTCTTATTGTCCTTGTTCTTATTCTGTTGTTTTAATTAGAAATTTTAAAAATCTTATAAAATATATACTTTTAAATTATTTGATTATCAATTAGAAGGTGCTTCTGAAATTTTGACTGTGCTCCTAAATTTTTCAATTTAAAGAAAAGTAAGCGTAGAGCCCTGCAACCCTAAACTTTTTAATAGTAGTATAAATGACAGACCTTATGCACAAATGCAGGTATAATTGCAGCCTCAGTGACAACAGCATACAGGCCTGTTTGCTCATATCCATTGCAAAATTTGGGCGCATATGTGCGCTAACTGCATAATTGTGCCAACGTGAAGGAGAACACCACCTGGCGAGTGGTAATTTGAGTTTGAGATCCCTAGATTAGACAGGCAGCCAAGTGCAGAAGGAAGTAGATTAAATTCTGGCGTGACTTACATCATCTGATCCTGATCCAAATATGAGCAGGTCGAAGGGAATGGCCGCCACTATGTCTATAAGGAACCAGCCCTTGAAGTAATGGATGGCGATCTTTCCCGGATGGCTCACCACCTCCTCGTTCAAGTTCACGTAGGTGGTGCGAAAGTTTATGAGGATGTCGATGATGAACATGATGTCCACCATTAAGTCCACGACGTTCAGAGGGCTGCAGGAATAGCCACATTCGCGTCTTTTTTGCTCCTCGCTGTCGTTGAGCAGGAAGGCAGCGGAGTAAGGGGTGAGAATGGCTGTGTAGATCACCAGCAGGAGGATGAGCCAGTCCCACACCGCCTTGAACGGGCTGTAGTGCAGAATGGTGAACTTATCCATGCGTGGCGCCTGAAGCTTGTATTCTGGAAGCACGTCGGCGCCCAGCGACAAGACCTGGAACGGGAGAGGAAGGAAAATGCGTGAGTATTGCACGGTACATGATCACGGGTCTGTCCTGTTAGAGACCGTCTGGAAAAAACACGCCAAACCAGTGGAGAATCACATTCCGCATCTAATGCAGATGGAATTCATTTTATTGAGAACAACAGCTTTATTTTTATTAGTAAAATTTGTACGATTAATGTTTTTTTTTTTATTATTATAAGCTCAGTTTCATCTGTATTAGATGAAAAATTATTTTTATTATTATTTGCATAGTAATAATAATAGAGAAGTTGAGTAATATGTCATTTTAAACAGATTATTTTGTTTATTTTAGTTTAACATATAAAGAAGTTATGTATAATAATAATAAAAATAACTGTTAAGCAATTGTATATTTTATTTATTTATTTTACAGTTATAATAATACTGAGTTAGAAAAATTGCTGAGTAATGTATATTTTTTTCAGTTTATTTATTTTTAAAATTTAACAAAGATGTTGAGCAAAGTTTTATTTTCTACATTTTATTTGTTTCATAAATTAAAAATGTTCACAGAGACCTTGTGGAATTGATATATTAAAACATTTTAGGAAAAATGTGTAAGTAAATATGTATGTTAATTAACATGTTTGCTATAATAGTAAATATATTAAATAAATATATTTTTAAATTAAAATAATTTTAAGGTTTTTTTTATTTATTTTGCATAGACAGCATACAGAAAATATTTAATAAAATAGTCACTTTTAAATTTTGAAATTTTTTTAAATTTAAATTTTGGCAGAGAAAAATGCTGTGTAATGTATCATTTTTCAGTTTATTTCTTTTTTACAATTTAACAGATAAATATGTTGAGCAAGATTTAATTTTTTTTACTGTTTCCTTTTTTTTTTTTTTTTTTTTTTTTTTACAATTTTAACAGGTAAAGTTGAGTAATGTTTTATTTACACTGTTCATTATTTATTTATTTTTACAGTTTTAACAAAGTAATGTATAATTGTTCAATGTTTATGTATTCATGTATTGTTTACAGTTTTAACAGATTAAGTTACGTATAATTTTTTAGTGTTTATTAATTAATTTTTACAGTTTTTACAGTAATGTATAATTTGCCACTGTTTATTATTTATTTTTTGTTTATTTTTACCGTTTAACAGATAAGGAAACTGAATGGTTGAATGATGTATAATTTCTAGAATTTATTTAATTTTACAGTTTAACAGATAAAGAAGTTGAGCAATGTATAATTTTCACTGTGTTTATTAATTAATTCATTCATTCATTCATTCAAACTTTTCCCATGTAAAAATACTACCATTTAAATACTACTATATAACACTTTTAGTTTTAGCTGTAATTCTTCAGTTTGGTTTCAGTAACTACGGCCCTGTAGGTGATATTTAATCTGAAACAGTGACGCTGTTTGATGGTGAAAAAAAGTACAAAAATAATAATACTGCTGATTTGTGCACTTTCAAACTGAGATTCAAACATGCCTGGATTATTAAAAATATCTTCTAATAATAGTTTATATTGCAGACAGCTGTCAGTCACGCATCCACAAGCCCATGTCATCATAATGCAGTCTGTGACAGTTTCACCGCGCCGCACATATTTCCCCACAGTTGTCATTTATTTCTTTCCGGCTGATGCAATATTTCATGGAAAGCACCAGCACAACTGAGTTCACATTTCACAAGCGTAGCATGTCAGGGAGCCTCAGAGCATGACATAAATATTCATTTATTTCTCTATAGTTGCACAGCACCAGCCGTCTCTGCTGTCAGAAGCGCTCACATTACATATAGCTTTTTGGATTATAAAGTCTAGTTGTCATGCATCTCAGGTTGTTTCTGAAGTTATCAGAGCGCTCTGCTCAAGGACAAAACGCTCCACAACACTTCACAAAATTGTGTTTTTCACACACTAAAATATGAAATATGCTATTAATGTAACTAGATGTCCTTTGCCTAAATGCAATTCATGAAACGGAGAGTTCGGAATCTACATTTCGATTCCTATAGCAATGGAATGTTTTTTGTTTTTTGCTAATAAAATTGATAAGAAGCAAATATTGGATTTCATTCAGCAAATATGAAGATCTGTTTTTTTTTGTGCTGTCTGCATTGTTTTTTTTTAAATAATGCAAAATGAAAGCTAAAACAAAAATGAAATTAAAAAAAAAAACGTACAAAAACCAAAAACGTATCATTCCGTTTATGTTTTATCATATCTTACCCATATTTATTTATTTTTTTTGTATTTTCTAGGCAATTCAACAACATTTTATATTGCATATCAAGTGGTAAATTTACACGGTGCCAGATTTATCAAAATTTATTTATTTTTTGAAATAATAAAACATATTAATGGTTTATTCATGTCAAATGCAAAAATGCTAAGAAATTCATCATATTTAGTAGGAAAATGACTTGCTTGAGTAAAACAGACACTGTTTTTTAAATAGGCACAATTACTAAGAAACATATGATTTTATTCAGCAAATATGAAAATCTGTTATTTGCATTGTGCATTGTTTTTTGTGCTGTCTGCATTGTTGTTTTTTTTTTGCTGTTGTTGTTGTTGTTTTTTCATTTTGCATAATTGTACTTTTTAAAAAATAATGCAAATTGAAAGCTAAAACAAAAATGAAATTAACAACAAAAACTTTCACAATTCCTTATATTTTTTGTGTATTTTCTAGGCAATTCAAAAATATTTTACATTGCATATCAAGTGGTAAATTGACACAGTACCAGATTTATATATATATATATTTTTTTTTTTTAAACAAACAATGAAATATATTAATGGTTATTCTTGATTTTTGAATGTCACTTGAAGACACTGTGGCAAAAAACACAAAAACAAATAATAATAAAAAAAAAATTAGGAGTGGAAAATATGTTCAAATAGTCAATTTAATGTGACAGAACATCACAAAATAAGCAAAGTCTGTCATTTTCTGTCATTTAAATGCAAGTGAAACACCACAGATGTAGCAGAAAACATCTGGCTCATGTTTGCATTTTCATCTGTCACTTCTATCAATAATTTTAACATTGAAATCAGGCTTAGGCATAAAAATAAAGTCTTCAGAATCATTCATACATGTGTAAATGTGATGAGAATTGAACAAATAGTTGTAATCGGATTCAGATTCAGACAGGAATCATGTCGTAATGGCAGTTTTCCTGCTGATTAAGGGATAATGCAAGACTTAATCACCTTGCAAAAGGTTGCAAAAAGCAAAAATGCTAAGAAATGCATCATATTTTGTGTGAAAATGACTTGCTTGAGTAAAACAGACACTGTGTTGGAATAAGCACTTTAAAATGGCCAAGAAACAAATATGCAAATCTGTTATTTGCATTGTGCATTGTTTTTTTTATTTTTTTATTTTTTTTCATTTTTTTTTTAATCTGTTATCTGTATTGTGCATTGTTTTTTTTTGTTTGTTTATTTTTATATATATTTTTTATTATTATACATTTTTAACAATAATGCAAAATAAAAGCAAAAAACAAAAATGAAATTTAAATTTAAAAAAACAAAAACTTTTACCATTCCTTATATTATTTCATTGCATCTTACCCATATCTTTTTTTTGTGTATTTTCTAGGCAGATTTTTTTTTTTTTAAAAAACAAGCAATGAAATATATTAATGGTTCATTATTGATTTTTAAATGTAATTGTATGCTTTCAGCTGCAAGACACTGTGGCAAAAAAACATGTTTAAATCTGTATTTAATGTAGTTTGTGTCATGTTTTAGTGTAATGTTGTAGTTTTTTAATATGTTATTAAATTGTTAGTCGCAATTAATAACAGCCCTGCATTTTGGGGAAAAAAAACACAAACAAAAATGTGCTTACAAACTTAACAAAAGCAGTCAAATGTCAAAAGTTTTGGTCTTAATGAAAAAAATTCATTATTTAAACGCAATTTAAATCTGCAAAGGAGTGGAAAATATGTTCAAGTACTCAATTTAATGTGACAGAACATCACAAACTAAGCAAAATAAACTTTTAATTTACAAAATCTGTCATTTTCTGTCATTTAGATGCAAATAAAACCACAGATGTTGCAGAAAACATCTGGCTCATGTTTATTTGTCAATAATTCTAACTTTGAAATGAGGATTAGGCACAAAATAAAGTCTTCAGAATCATTCATACACGTGTAAATGTGATGAGAATTGAACAAATAGTTGTATTCTGACTCAGATTCAGGCAGAAATCATGTTATAATGTCAGTTTTCCTGCTGATTAAGGGATAATGCAAGACTTAATCATCTTGCAAATGGTCGTCAAAGGCAAAAATGCTACAAAATGCATCATATTTTGTCAGAAAAGTGACTTGCTTGAGTACAACACACTATTGTTGAAATCCGCACCTTAAAATTGCTAAGAAACAAGTGTTGCATTCCTTTCAGCAACTATGAAAATATGTGTTATGTGCATGTAGCACTGTTTTTTCCTGCTGTCTGCGACTCTCAGAGCTTGAAAAGTCAAAGCTCCATGATAAGCAACAGCACACGGCTTTCCTTTGCACTACAAAGGACTCAACCGGGGTTTTATTTCACTGTTTTGCAAAGCCACTGAACAGCAGAAGTAAACGCATTAGGATGATAATAGTCTGTAATCCAGCAGTGTGTGTGTAATTGAGCTCTGAATGAACACACACACACACCTTACTGCAGGATTTAACCACCTTTGACAGTCAGCAAATGAGGCGTCTTTTCCTGATAAATACTTTATTAGAAATTATGACGGCGGCAGCAGTGATGAGTTGCCCTAGTCAATTTTTCTAAGAAAGTGATGAATTATGTATCTTTTTTGCTCTCGCAGGCTCTCACACGTCCAGGCAGGTCGGGGAAGGTAATGTGAGAATCGCTCAGACGTGACAAGCCAAATGACCGCAGTGAACGAGTCGACGACTCTGAAGTGAGGACTCGTGTCGTTTGGATGGGCTGTCATCGACTTCCTTCACGGCTGGTCAAGAGACGGACGCGTTGCGACAAGGTTTGACCCAGTACCGCGTGTTACGGACGTGCAGCGCTGTGACTTTGACTTTCATTGAAGGATATTTACAGAAGCCAATAACCTTTAAGCACTGCCTACATAGGCAGCTACCTTCCTAGACAGAGAGTTTGGCGTAGCATGTTGATAAGCACATACAGTTGAGGTCAAAAGTTTACACACACCTTGCAGAATCTGCAAAATGTTAATTATTTTACCAAAATAAGAGGGATCATACAAAATGCATGTAATTTTTTTTATTAGTACTGACCTGAATAAGATATTTCACATAAAAGATGTTTACATATAGTCCACAAGACAAAATAATAGTTGAACTTATAAAAATGACCCTGTTTAAGTTTACATACTTTTGATTTTTAATACCTAAATGATCCACAGCTGTGTTTTTTGTTTAGTGATAGTTGTTCATGAGTTCCTTGTTTGTCCTGAACAGTTTAATTGCCCTCTGTTCTTCAGAAAAATCGTTCAGGTCCCACAAATTCTTTCGTTTTTGTGTATTTGAACCCTTTCCAACAATGACTGTATGATTTTGAGAGCCGTCTTTTCACACTGAGGACAACTGAGGGACTCATAAGCAACTATTAGAGAAGGTTCAAACACTCACTGATGCTCCAGAATGAAAAACGATGCATTAAGAGCCGGGGGTAAAAACTTTTGAACAGAATGAAGATGTGTACATTTTTTACATTTTGCCTAAATATCATATTTTTAAAATTTAATACTGCCTTTCATAAGCTACAGAAGATACTTCCATGTTTCCCAGAAGACAAAATAAGTTCAATTTACTCTGATCTTCAAATTCCAAAAGTTTTTTATATGATCCCTCTTGTTTTGGTAAAATAATTAACATTTTGCAGATTCTGCAAGGTGCATGTAAACTTTTGTCCTCAATGTACAAACATTGGGTAAAATAGCTTGTTTTAATTATGCTGCACTGGGTTAAATGATGATTTTCAGTATTGAACAAATAATAATAAGTTAAAGTCAGTAAGAGATGTTTTTTTTTTAATTACGTCTCTTTTGCTCACCAAGGCTGCATTTATTTGATGAAATATACAGTAAAATCTGTAAAATTGCGAAATATTATTACAATATAAAATAACAATTTTATATCTGAATGTATTTTAACATGTTATTTATTCCTGTGATACAAAGCTGAATTTTCAGCATCATTACTCCAGTCTTCAGTGTCACATGATCTTTCAGAAATCGTTCTAACATGCTGATTTGCTGCTCAAGAAACATTTCTGATTATTATCAATGTTAAAAACACTTGTGCTGCTTCATAATTTTGTGGAAACCATGATACCATTTGTTTTTGCAGGATTCTTGATGAATATTAAGTTCAAAAGAACAGAATTTATTTGAAATAAAAACCATTTGTAACATTATAAATATCTTTACTGTCACTTTTGATCAGTTTAACGCATCTTTGAAAATTCTTAAAAGAAACTGACCCCAGACAAATACATTTCAATACGGTGTATCTACTAATTCCCAATATTTTTAAAGGGCTCTTAAAAGCATAAAATAAATGAATGCGAATGCTAACAGAGATATTATAGGCTCCTTGATTATGAACGCCCCACATTGATTTAGCGGAATAAAATCGGTTGTTTTTCCTTCATGTTTCTCAATAAGAGCCTCAGGTGAGGATGTGCTTTTGCTCTCTTTCTCCTCCGTGGAGTTTGAGTTAATCAATGTGTCGCGAGCGTAATCTGTTTGAAATATTGCACGCATCAAGTGCTTCATGATTCCATTGGAAATCCAATAGTCTTGCGAACAGGAACAAACAAGCTGTAACAAATTCTCCTGCACTATATAGTCAACATTAAATGATGCTAACAGACATGTGTATGCAAATACATGCTAATGAGGATACTACTTAACCTCAGGGACGTTAAGATGCGAGCAAGAATACAGGGCAACCAGCCGTAATTATTCAGAGTCCGTGTGTCACGTCCTCGCTTACCTCGACCATATTTAGCATCTTTTTCTGACACCGAAATGCATCAAAAGAGCATCTGAGCATGAAGATGGATTTTTCTAGCACCTCTGGGAAATGGATCTCCAAATATTGGCAAAACACAATTCAGTAGCGCTGCGACAGTTTCTGTGTGAGAGACTCCAGTGTAAATTGAACTTTCCCCTTTAATCCATGAAGCTAGATGTGTGTTTGCACAATACTTCTGTTCCAAAAGCTAGCAAGTCGTCTAACTAGACAGCGTTTTAAGACATTATAGGCATGTTTCTAAAGTTAAGACTACTTTCAGGCAGCATTGCATGTGTTTTTTAATGGAGAAATACCAAAAAAAAAAAAGATTTTTGTTTCTTTGTAAGAAATGAATTGTTTTATTCAGCAGGGATGAATACAGGGAGGAAGACATTTAAGCGTAAATTTCTATTTCAAATCAGTGCTGTTCTTTTGAGCTTTCTATTTACAGTTTTCACACAAATAAGTATAATATATTATTTTGAATTCGTTTATTTTTTTGTTTTCATTTTTATTGTAGTTAAAGTTTTAGCAGTTTAGTTGAGTGTTTTTGTTTTTAAAATGTCTAGTGTTTTAAGTTTAAATTTGTGTATTTTATTTCAATTTTTTTATGGTTTTAGTTTTAGTTAACTATAAACCTGCAACTAACATGTGATAACATGTAAACATATAAACGTGCATAGTTATTATATAAAAATAAGCAGATTTAGTAACCTTTAAATGAGGAGTCAGTAAGAAAAAATATATATATATTTTTTTTTTTAAAGAAATGAATACTTTTAATAAGCAAGGATGCATTAAATTGATCAAAAGTGACAGTAAAGATATTTATGTCAAAAGACTTCTATTTCAAATCAATCCTGTTATTTTGAACTTCACAGTTTTGACACAAATATTAAGCATAATAGAGTAT
Organism: Labeo calbasu; assembly: GCA_019740295.1. Lineage (NCBI taxonomy): Eukaryota > Metazoa > Chordata > Actinopteri > Cypriniformes > Cyprinidae > Labeo > Labeo calbasu. The sequence goes on along the minus strand of JAHKKF010512157.1, from coordinate 6,487 downwards.
TTTAAATTTGTTTTTATTTGTAATTTTTCTTTTTTTTTCTTTTTAAATTGTAAGTTTTTTTGTAATTATGTTAAGTGTTTTTGTTTTTAAAATATGTCTAGTATTTTAAGTTTAAATTTGCTAAATGTTAATGTTTATTTTATTTTAAGTAACAAAGTTTTAATGGTTTTAGTTTGTTAATTATAATAAACCTGCAACTAACATGTAAACACAAATAATAAAAATAAGCAGATTTGTTAACTTTTAAATGAGAGGAGTGAGTAAGAAATTAATAAGTAAAATAAAATTTTAAAATGTACAATTAATTTTTTAAAAGAAATTAATACTGTTATTAAGCAAGGATCCATTAAATTGATCAAAAGTGACAGTAAAGACATTTATGTTTTATTTTGTTGTTGTTTTTGTGATGTTTTTTTTTTTTTTTTAAATGTCTAGTATTTTAAGTTTAAATTTGCTAAATGTCAATGTTTATTTTATTTCATGCAATAACGTTTTTTTATGGCTTTAGTTGACCATAATAAACCTGCAACTATTATGTAAACATATAAATGTGCAGTTATTATATTAAAATAAACAGATTTAAAAACTTTTAAATGAGAAGAGTATGTAAGACATTAATAATTAAAATAAAAACAAACTAAAAATTGAAAAAAATATTTTTTTCCAAGAAATTAATACTTTTATTAAGCAAGGATGCATTAATTTGATCAGAAGTGACAGTAAAGACATTTATAATGTTACAAAAGATATCTAGTTCAAAGAAATGCTGTTCTTTTGAAGAATCCTAACAAAAATATGAAGCAGCACAACTGTTTTCAACATGATAAAATAATCAGAAATATTTCTTGAGCAGCAAATCAGCATATCAGAATGATTTCTGAAAAATCATGTGACACTGAAGACTGAAGTAATAATGCTGAAAATTCAGCTTTGATCACAGAAATAAATTACATTTAAAATGCATTCACATACAAAATAAGCTTTTTTAAATTGTAACAATATTTCACAATATTACTGTTTTTACTCTATTTTTAATCAAACAAATGCAACCTCAGTGAGCATTTTTGTCTTTAGAGTAATGTGCACGGAGGAATCGTTCATAGTAAGAACAGAAGAGTGTATAAAGAAACCAAATATGGTGAGTTTTGCATTCGTGCTGACTTTAGGCAGTCTTACCTGTGTGACCTTTTCAGTGACGTTGTGTGTTCTGTCTTTGACCTTTGGTGCGATGATGGTTTTCTCTGAGGACGGAGGGGAAGGCGCTTTCTTATCATTGGTTTCAGAGAAGTTGAGTGCGATGAGCGGGATCTTGTTGATTGTGCTGTATTTGTTCAGATTGGAGTCTGACGTCGATCCCAGCAGACTGGACTTCAGATGATTGAACGGACCTGAAGGTAAACAGTAAAGAAGAGCATGTGAATATCAAATTTCAGAGATGTTGTTTTGTTTATTCGCATTCATCTTTCATAAGGCTGGGTGATATAGCTAATATCCTTAATGTACACCTTATGATGATTTTTCTGGTGATATTATTACGCATTACTTATGTCTATTTGTTCATTAAACTCAAAAACTTTCACTTTAAGAATACATTTTCCTTCAAGATTTCTAAAAAACCAATGTCATTAAACTAGTTTCACATTGCTTCATGTCTTGTGACTCCTTAAGAATGTTAAGAAAGATTTTAGTTTTAATAGTGTACAAAATATTGGAGTTTATTCAGTTCTTATTTATTGGTTCAAATTGTCAATTTCATTTCATAGCTAAATTATTATAATTTATTTATTAAATGATTTTAAAAAAATTAACAAATGTTTAAAAATGTCCTTAAAGGTGTTCAATTTAAAAACCAAACGATGTAAAGCATTTCAGAGAAAATACTTAAATATTGTAAGTACAAAATAAAAAAAGTGTAATGTATTAGTTATATCAGCCAGGCTTGATCTTGTCTTGAATAACTGAATACATATTGTTTGCAAAATTAAATAAATATTATTAAAAAATGTATAGTAAATTAAATATTTACATTAAAAATATACTTATTATATATATATATATATAGATATAGAATATATAGATATTTTTTAAATTCAGTTTAAAAATAAAATATCAGTTAAATTAATTTCAGGGCAAATACCTAAAAGTCATTTAAAAATCGTAAAAAAAAAAAAAAAAAAAAAAAAAAAAGGATAATATATGTTAGTTATATCACCCGGGCTTGATCTTGCCTTGAATATTTGAATGCATATTTTTTNTTTAAAAATCGTAAAAAAAAAAAAAAAAAAAAAAAAAAAAAGGATAATATATGTTAGTTATATCACCCGGGCTTGATCTTGCCTTGAATATTTGAATGCATATTTTTTGCTAAATTAAATAAATATTAAAAAAAATGGTACAGTAAATAAAATATTTACATTAAAAATACATTTAAAAATATAAAAACTATTATTTTTAAAATTCAGTTTAAAAATAAAATAACAATTTAAATAATTTCAGGGCAAATGCCTAAATATCATTTAAAAAAATTGTTAAAAAAAAAAAAAAAGTATAATATATGTTAGTTATATCACCCAGGCTTGATCTTGCTTTGAATATTTGAATAAATATTGTTTGCAAAATGAAATAAATATTTTAAAATTTAAAATGGTATATTAATTAAAATATTTACATTAAAAATACATTTAAAATAATATATATATATATATATATATATATATATATATATTTGTTTTTTTTTTTAATTCAGTTTAAAAACAAAATAACAATTTGAAACATTTCAGGGCAAATACTTAAATATCATTAAAATCGTTAAAAAAAAAGTATAATATATGTTAGTTATATCACCCGGGCTTGATCTTGCTTTGAATATTTGAATAAATATTGTTTGCAATATTAGATAAATATTTAAAAATGGTATATTAAATAAAATATTTACATTAAAATACATTTAAAATATTTTTAAAAATAATACTAAATCCAGTTTAAAAAGAAAATAACAATTTAAAACATTTCAGGGGAAATACTTAAATATTGTTACAATTGTTTAAAAAAAAGTATAATATATATCAGTTATATCACCTGCCTTAAATATTTGAATACATATTGTTTGCTCAGCTTAATGAACCATTTGAATAAAACTTAACAATGTTACATTTGAACTAAAATACCATCATCTGAACTGTAGATGTGTGACTTTACTGATAGAATCAGGATGTTTAGTGCATTTGCCTGAAGCAAACATATGCAGTTCTGTAAGCATCCGTTAGCAATCCATGTGCAATGTAAAAGAAAAAAGCTAAATAACAGTAAAGCACAAGCTCTCTTGGCATACAGCTTTAACTTAAACTCTGATTAGAGAAATGTTTCCAAAACTGACAGAGGCCGTGCTGGTTAACAGCTGATGGAAGTCATTCAGCATGCAGCATTGATCTGCTGTCCCGGTGCATCCGTCCCGTTCGATGGGATGTCAAGAGGAACTGCCTGTACAAGTCTGAATCACAACTGAGCCGTTCCAAACCACCTCAACGCAGGAAGGTCCAGACTAGAGCTTTATTGAAATAGCAGCAAATGTTCTGTATGATCTAATCAAGACATCAATAACAGCTGAGAGGAGAAATCAGGCTGAAAATGGATAATCACGAAACGGCATGACGCCCCAGACGCTCTGATGATGCTCTGATCTGAAGTCTGAATGCGCTTTTGAAGAAAGATAACGGGTTTGATCTAGATTTTTAGGTATGCTGATTTAACCCATCCAAGTTCTGATTACAACAGGAGTGTCAAACTTTATTTTAAGTTGAAAATTGGACTTAAAGTCGCCATATGCTGGCTGAAATAGTTATTTGTTAAAATGTGGTCTAGTTATGGAAAATATGATTGTCTAAAGATTATAAAGAAGCTGCTTCAGTATTAAGACGAGTTTCCATTTACAGACAGGATTTTCTCTCAAATTTAGAAAGCACAGACTTGTTATATTTGTACAAAGTTTTACAAGGTTATTAAAAATACATTTGTTACCTGAAATAAAATAATTTAATAATAAAACTGAAATAAATGATAAAACATCCTTACACTTATTTTATTTCAGCAAGTTTCTAAATTTCATTTAGTTTGTCAAAGTACTAAAATAACTAAAACTAAAACTGAAATAACCCTGATAAACATTAACAAAATTACAACAAAATTAAATGAAATAAAAACGGAAACATTTAAATAAATAAAACAAAATAAAAATGTAATAAAATAAAATTAAATTAAATGAAAAATAATTTTAAATATTCCCAAAACCTATAATCTCAATGATACTAAAATAACTTTGACAGACATTAACAAAATTGCTAAAATTGAAATGAAATAAAAACTGAAATATTTACATAATTAAAATAACATTGTAATAAAAAATAAAATTAAATGAAAAATAATTTAAAATATTACTAAAACCTATAATCTCAATGATACTAAAATAGCATTAACAAGCATTAACAAAATTACTAAAATCTAAATGAAATAAAAACTGAAATATTTAAATAAATGAAAATAAAATGTAATAAAAAATAAAATTAAATGAAAAATAGTTTAAAATATTACTAAAACCTATAATTTCAATCTCAGTGGTGCTAAAATAACACTGATAAACTAACAAAATACTAAAATTACAATAAAATAAAAACTGAAATATTAAAATAAATAAAATAAAGATAAACAAAAATAAAATAAAAATAATTTAAACTATTACTAAATTCAGTAAATTAATAAAAAAATATTTTAAATGTTACTAAAACCTATCATCTCAATCTCAGTGATACTAAAATAAGACTGATAAACATTAAATCAATTTTTTGTTACGTATTATTGCAATTGTATTTGTTACGTATTAAGCAAATCATAATTCGCAAAACTATAAACGATCAATCTATTAAACAAAAGTTATAAAATGTTTTTCAAAATTGCTAATAAATTTCACAATTAAAAATGGCAAGTAACACATTGAATTAAATGGCAAATTTAAAGTTCCTGATCAAGCTGACATTACCGGTACTGTAAGAAGACAATAATATGAAATGATTGTGAACCTGCTGTGCGTTTTTAAGCATGCAGCAAGCAGCCAGAGACGGTTCTTATGCATTCCCACACAATACAGCGTTACCTTTCGAACCGCGTCCGTGGTCTGAAATGGAGGAGTATAGAGATTAGAAAAAGAAAATGAGCAAACACGCCCAGGTTCTTTGAAGAAAACATTTCATTGAGAGAATTCTTCTGAAAAAATGAAAGCATACATGCTTCTTTTACATCTGATAAGTGCCAGCAATAGATAATTTCATATTTTGGTCCTTTAAAATGACTCTAATTGAAAATATCAACAAAACGGGGCAGGGAGAAGGTCATTAATTATGTTGCTATTATAATTGCCATTTCTTGCTGTTAGATGTGATTATCATTCATCAGTGCAATCACTACACTGGAAAATTATACATTCCTGTCTACATTAATCGTGCAAATAATGCACAAGCTTATGCGCATTATGATGGTTGAGTTCATCAGTTGCACAGCTTAAATGCACTTTGTAATTCAAACTATTTTTTGGTGTAAGACAAGGTTTATATCAGGGTAAAGAAAATGACTTCAGAGATCCTGTTTTATTTTGGTTTAAAATGTGTATTATAACCAGATATGACTTAGAAAACCCTTGCATTTTATCACATCTTTTACTAAAAGTCTCAAGTTGTGTTCTCTTTTTACTGTATCACTTTATTTAATTATTTATTCAAGCATTCATTCATGCTGTTATTCCATATTACAGAACAGAACCAGTTTAAAAAAATAGATTTAATTTTACAATATTAGAATATAATTTTATAAAAAATGTAAAAATTCTAAAATAATATTTAAACAATATTTAATTAATATATATTAAAATATATAATCTAAAAAAAGAAATTATTTATATACTTATAAAAATATTTCCATAATATTTACTTCTAACTGTATTTTATTTACTCATTCATTTATCCATTCTTTCATTCATTCAATCATTCATTCATGTTATTCCATATTTCAGTTGATAACTTCCATTTTAATACATATTAATACATATTAAAAATCTAAAAACAGAATATTTATAATAAAAATAATATTTATATAATATTTACTTTTCACTCTATTTTATTTTTTTAATCATTCATTCATTTATTCATGTTATTATTCCATATTTCAGAACCAGTTAAAAATTATTATTTATAATAATTATATAATAATATAATTATATAAAACATTTTTTTTAAGAATTAATAGTAATTCAATTAAATAATAATAAAATTAATAAAACTAATTAAAAACGAATAATTTGTTTTACCATTTTCACAGGAATAATTTCCATTTTATATAATACATATATAATATATATTAAATATATTAACAAAAGAAATATTTATATATTTATAATAAAAAATTATTTGTAATAGTACAAAATAGTTATTTACTGTAACTG
>JAHKKF010512154.1:13580-26653 GCA_019740295.1 Labeo calbasu | reverse complement strand
AGTGTTGCAGTGATATTTGTCCTTTTGTAGGTTTCTCCTATCTCCACATATGATCATGGAGCTCAGCTAGAGTGACTTTCAGGTTCTTGGTCACCACTCTAACCAAACGCCTTTCTCCATCAATTGCTCAGTTTGGCCAGGAGGCCAGCTCTAGGAAGAGTCCTGATTGTTTCAAACCTCTTCCATTTAGGGTAATTGAGACTACATGCTTCTGTGAACCTTCAATGCAGCAGATTCTTTTCTGAACTCTTCCACAGATGTGTGGCTTGATACAATCCTGTTTCTGAGCTCTACAGTTGTTTTTTGCTTTCAACCTGTTGTTTTGCTTTGCCATTATGGTGTACGGAGTGTAGATTGGTGTGGGGAAAAATAGTTTAAAGCTGTTTAACATAAGACAGCAACATAAAAATGTGAAAAAAATGAAGGGGTATGAATACTTCTACAAAGCACTATACACGTGCCTCTTATCCAGTGCACTTTTTGTTTTCTGTCTTAAAAAATATCCCATTACTATTTTGCGAATGTGCATTCAGTGTCTGTGCGAACTGTTTGAAGACCCATTTGAGCAACTAGATTAAAAAAGGGATTTATTTGCACATTTGGCATAGTTCTGGTTAAAGACAGCTGACAGGGTAACACTTTAATTTAGGGACCAGTTCTCACGATTAACTAGTTGCTTATTAGCATGCATTTCACTAGCATGTTGGCTGTTAATTAGTACTTATAAAGCACATTATAATGTCTTATTCTGCATGACCATTTTTTAGATCCCTTAATCCTACTCCATACCTTACCTTAACAACTACCTCGCTAACTATTAATAAGCAGCAAATTAGGAGTTTACTGAGGCAAAAGTTGTAGTTAATAGTTAGTTAATAGTGAGAATTGGTCCCCAAACTGCTGTAAAGTGTGACCGCTGATAGAAAACACACGTGATTTGAGAAAATTGGTTCAGTATACATCAATACCCATAGACACCGGATTTTTCAGTAATTACGACAGAATGTTACTATGATTTCAGGAAATTATTTTCCAACGATGCATCGTACTATACGGTGTTTACGCAGTGAGTTGCGATGTCGTAAGGGAAACGCACTCCTAATTTATCGTGTGGTTGAACATCCTATTGTGACTGGGTAATTTAGGGGTTTTCCATCCTAATCTCTCTCTCTTTCTGTTTCTCAGATGGTTCTCTTCTCTCTCGCTCACCACATTTCCTTTATGAATGATCTTTGCAGCATTCCCGAAATGTAACAGCACCATCAGCAATAACACAGGCCCACGCTCTCTCCCTCCCACAGACTCTCACTATTCCCACTGCATATGCTAAAAAGCATCTTTGTGACGGCACCTTACACATCTCATGTGAAATCAAGCACCCCCCTCCCCCCGACTGGCTTTTAATGGGCCAGTGAAGACAGAGGCGTGTCACTTTGAAGTCTTCCTCCCAGTCGTGCCTTCTCTCTCTCCTCCAGCATAAAGAGCGGCATTGAACGCGCGTGCCTGTTTACCCGCTGTCCGTGGACTCATGTTACACTACGCTCTTTGATCTGCGGCTCCCATAATAAAGAATTTCTGGAGAAGGCATTGTTTATTGGGGTCTAGACTGCAGCAAAAGAAGAAGCCGAGGCAGAGGAAGAAAAGGCTTCCCTTTTTCTGCAGCGAGAGGAAGTGGTGTCGTGGAGGTGACTAACTTTCAGACGGCCAGTGAGCCGTTACTCATAGTCCAAGCCGCAGACAAAGTTAGAAGAAAGGAAGGAGAGATAGGATGCAAACAAGACTAAATGGAAAATGAGTGTGCCACAAGCTATAGATATGCACATTGTGGTGTATGGATGTTTTGTAAAGTTGCTCAAACTAGCAGTGCATCAGTGCTGCACACTTAGTTTTTTACAGTGCTTGGATTTCTTAATTTTTTTTGCCATAAGACATGGCCAAGAACCATGAGCTAGGCATGTGCCTAATTATATGACTAACTTCTGCCAAGTCAATTAAACCTTTATTTTTATAGAGCTTTATACAGTACAGATTGTTTCAAAGCAGCTTCACAACATTTAACAGTAGAGTAACAAAATCAATGATGCAAACTTCAAAAATGAAGCAAATCCAAATTCTGCTGTAAAGGAAATGTAGCCAGACAATAGTGTCATTATTCAGCTCCAGTCAGTTCAGTGCTGATTCTGTTCAGTTTAATTACCGCGTATAGCTCGTTCATTAGAAAACAAGTTCAATTTAGTTATAAGCAGCCCTACTGAATAAAGCAGCTCAAGTCAATAACAGCGTCAATGTTCATCAATGCAAAATTCATCAATTATGAACAAATTAAATTCAGCTATAAAAGAGAAGACAATAGTGTCATTATCTAGTTCAATTCAGTTCAAGTTTTGTTCCCATTGTGTCAATGCCATCAAAATGATAATATTACTACAAATTAAGTGTCTTTTAAAACAAAGTGTATGTTTAGTAATGGAACTTGGAACGTTGGTCATCATGAATGAGGTACATCATGAGATTATGAGTGTAATCTTCCTGGAACAGTCTTGGAAGAAAGTTGTCTAAGTACACTACCATTCACAAGTTTAGGGTCAGCAGGTGGCCTTAACTACTATGTACTTACATAAAAAAATAAGTACAATGTGCTTATTGTGTTAATATGGTATTGCAAAACTTTTGCTGCTATTGAGGTGGGATATGGGTAAGGTTAGGGACAGGTTTGGTGGTGTGGGTAGGTTTAAGGGTAGGTTAAGTTGTATGGGATGGGTCAACAGTGGAATTATAAAAGTACTTACAGAAATTAAAGCAGGATCGCATTTTTTAAAATGTAAGTGCAATGTAAAAACATGTATGTACACAAAAAGTGCATTGTACCAAATGATTAATTAAAATATAAGTACATAGTAGGGCACCTAATATAAAGTGGGACCACTACTTACACTCAACAAGGCTGCATTTATTTCCTTACAGTAAAAATACTAATATTTAATATGCAGCAGCTAGAGTACTTACTAGAACCAGGAAGTATAACAACATTAGCCTGGTTAGCCCTGAATGGTTTAGCACCTCAGTACTTAAAAGAGCTCTGATCGCATTATAGTCCTTCACGTCCGCTGCATTCTCAAAACTCTGAGCATTTTATAATACCTAGAATATCAAAAATAACTTCTGGCAGCAGAACCTTTTCCTATTTCCCAAACTCTGGAGCAATCTACCTAGTGTTGTTCCAAAGGCAGACTCTGTCAGTTTAAATTTAGATTAAAGACCCATCTTTTTAACCTGACATATGCATAACACACTATCACATTTCTATAATTCAAATCCATTAAAGGATTGTTAGGCTGCATTAATTAGGTCAACCGGAACTGAAAACACTTTCCATAACACCCAATGTACCACAAGACCACAGGAACTAGATGAATCCTCTGCTTAATTTGACTTTTGCTGACGCCTGGAATAAACTCATCTGGCCAGAGAAGAACTGGCCCCCCAACTGAGCCTGGTTTCTCTTTAGGTTTTTTTCTCCATCAACTGATGTAGTTTTGGTACACTGCCACTGTCGCCTCTGGCTTGCTTAGTTGAGGGAACTTAATTTCTGGCAATATTGTCGACTTGATTGCAGATACTATTTGAACTGAATGGAGATAGACAATGATATCACTGAATCAATGATGTACTATCCTCTTGCATTATCAACACACTGTTTTCCCGTTTAATACTGTAAAGCTGCTTTGAAAGTTTGCTTGAAAAAGCGCTATATAAATAAAGGTAGTATTTTGAAATATTAATATGGTTTAAAATAACAGTTTTCTATCTGAATATATTTCAAAATGTAATTTGTTCCTGATATACAAAGCTGCAATTTCAGCATCATTACTACAATCTACACCAGGGATGGGCAACTTCGGTCCTGGAGGGCCACTGTTCTGCAGAGTTTATCTCCAGCTCTAATCAAATATACCTGCCTGTAGCTTTCTAGTGATCTAGAAGACACTGATTAGTTTGTTCAGGTGTGTTTAATTAAGGTTGGAGCTAAACTCGGCCCTCCAGGACCGAAGTTGCCTATCCCTGGTCTACAGCATCACGCGATCCTTCAGAAATCAGTCTAATATGTTAATTTGGTGCAATTTTTTTTTACTATTATTAAAGTTGAAAACAGTTGTGCTGTGTAATATTTCTGTGGAAATCTTGATGTTTTATGTAGGAGGATCCTCTAATGATTTGAAAGTCCAAAGGGACAGAAATTTTATATTAGGTGGCCTTACGTACTTATTGTTGTCATATTGTATTGCAAAACACTTTGCTTCTAAGGTGGGATACGGGTAAGGTTAGGGACAGGTTTGGTGGTATGGGTAGGTTTAAGGGTGGGCTAAGGTGTAAGGAATGGGTTAACAGTTATATAAATGTAATTACAGATGTAATTACATATAGGTATTTTTAAAAATATAAGTACAATGTAAAAACATGTATGTACACAATAAGTGCATTGTACCAAATGATTAGTTTAAATGGAAGTATATAGCAGTAATAAGGCCGCCTATTATAAAGTGGGACCGGATTTTTTAAAAACAGAAATTTCTGTATTTTTGACCAATTTGACATGTCCTTTTTTTTTCTTTCTTATTTTATATGACCACGTTGCAATACCCATCCCACTGAGTCCCACTAAGTGTCTTTTTATGGCTTGCTTTTACGCAAGGTTGCAGGTACTTATATTTATCAGAAGTCTTTATTCATATCTCTGAGATTTATTCAAAAGTAGAGGTGGAGGGCTTGGTAAAAGATACTTTCATAATGTTTCTCAAATATTTGCCTATAGTTTCAGCTCCCTCCCTTAAGTACATATAGTAAATACAGTACTTGTAGGCTATGTTTGGAATAGCATAACACTCTTATTATTCTATTCATAACCATACTCTTTCAGAATGATACAGTATGAAGGCTGAATGAATTTATATCTGAATGATATAGGCCACCTTTATCTCTACGTCTCTCTCTCTTTCTCACTCTTGCTCTCTCCTTTCATCGTGGCTATTTATTGATGAGAAAGCGATTTGCATCATTATGTGTAAGTGAGAACCTTTAATTTTTTATGGGAGGTACGTGTGATGGTGTGAGGTGCTGGCTGCTAGAACGGACATATTTAGTTACACACACTGTAGGTAAGAGTCACAGAGCAAATGTTCTGTCACCATCACAGAGCAAATATCAAGCAGATAGACTGTGTTTGTGGATATTTGAAGCCCATGACATCCCTCAAATGAACTTTATGCATTGCAAACATACTTCAGTGGATACTTTGATCTTGTTTTACATTAAAACAGTCTAAATTTATATGAGAAGCAAAACTTAAGATGCTGCTTTAGAGCTCTATTGCAATATTTTTGTAACCCCATTGAGAATTATTTTTAAAAACATGAGTGTAAGGAAATTTATTATGTTTATGCTTAAAAGAAGAAAAAATGAGACAAAAATGCTGAATAAGATTCTTTTTTTTTTTTACAGTGTAGTCTGCTTAGGAATTAAGACAATTAAGGATATATAAAAAAGCAAACTAAGTATAAGGAGGAAACTAAGTGGAAGGATTTCTAAGACTTGTTTTTAGAAATCTATTATGGTTATTTCTGTAACCCCATTGGGATTTTTTTATTATCTTGTATTAAGCGTAAATGTAAGAAAATTTATTGGTGTTTATGCTTAAAAAACAGAAAAACAAGACAGAAATACTGATTAAGATTTTTTTACAGTGTCGTATCCAGTAGTTTATGAGGAAAGTGAGTGGAAAGATTTGTGAAGAGGGTTTCACTGGAACGCTGCCATATTTGTCCGTATTGTGTCGTCTTCTCAGCTGACACCGAGGGCAGATCTTCATTGAAAAAGAGGCTTGTAAACTGAGAGGGAGACAGTGTAAGCTTATTAGACATCCATATCTGTTTCACTGGCCATCTTTAGGACTCAAAGCTTAATTAGAGCTGAGAAACTAATAAAGGAAATTTAAACTCAACAAGTAACTCTATAACCGTTATCTTTTCCCCTTTTTTGCAGTAACACTAGTCTAATTGAATCAGCGAACTTGGTGGAGAAAAACTAAACAGTGAATGGACACACCATCCCAGCAGCTCTCACTATAGCGCAGATAACACAGGCACAGGAGCCCTGCAGCACCACCAGCCAGTGGTGTGTGTATAATTAAAGAGCTCAAGGAAAATGGGCACATGCACAGAGTTTTTATATACTATTATAGTTTTGATAATATTTTGAGTTAGCTTTTATTTATTTATTTATTTTTTAAAGGGGCAAAGGTCACGGGTTCAAGTCTCGGTACTGGCAGGGATTGTAGGTGGGGGGAGTGAATGTACAGTGCTCTCTTCCAGCTTCTATGGCACGACTGAGGTGAGACCCTTGAGCGAGGCACAGAACCCCCCACTACTCCCCACCGAACACCCAACTAAAAAAAAAGGCTGCCTACTACTCCGTGTGTGTGTGTGTGTATGGAACATCATACTTAGCCACATGTCGCACCCTTTCATTTCCTTTCCTTTCTTTATTTTTATATTTTCTGTTTTCATTTCATTTTTAGTTAAATTTTTAGTCATTTTGTTGTTTGTTTTGTCATTTTTATTAGATTTCTTTTTCCTTTTTCTATATAGGTTTAGTTTTTGTTAGTTTTTTGGTTATTTTAGTTAAGAGCTAAATGAAAATGAGAAATTTTGGCAAATAGCTGAAATACATTGACATTATTTTATTTTATTTCAGCAAATGTTTATTTTAAGTAATAAAAAAGTTTAGAATGTTAACAATAATAACATATGTTGGTTTTCCGTGTTTCAACGCTATCTCATGACCAGTTCGTACGTATTTTACGAGGTGGCTAATTCGTACGAATTCATATGCCCTTACTGGTACAATTTTGTATGACTTGTCTAGACCCAGTGACAGGTAGGTTTAAGAGCAGGGTTAGGGGTAGGTCATTCGTGCAAATTCATACAAATTAGGAAACTTGTAGAATATTATTTAGCAACAATCATACAAATTTGTATGAGTGAGGTCGGGTTGCATGTTTTATGGGGACATTCCATTGGCGTAATGTTTTTTGTACTGTACAAACTGTATTTTCTATCCTTTTACCATAACCCTACCCCTAATCGTGCCCCTCACAGGAAACTTTCTGCATTTTTAGTAAAAAATTCATTCTGTATTATTTATAAGCTTGTTTCCACATGGGGACCAAAAAATCTCCCCACAAGGTCAAAATTTAGTAGTACTACTTTACTTGTGGGGACATTTGGTCCCCATAATGTAGTGAATACTAGTACACACTTATACATTTCAATAAAAAAATACATTAAAATAAAAAACCTCCCACTTCCATTCACAATAGCATTCATTGTGTTGCTGCATTTGGTCACAGTTAATCTAAATTTTAATGTAAGGTATCATACATACTTTATCATTTTTAAAAATGAGATATAACTGTATTAAAATAAATAGGCTATGCAAAATAAAGACTGAAAAAGTATTACATATAGCTGCAAACATCGATTACCAGAGTTCAAGCACTTTAAGACAATTAAGGATATATAAAAAAGCAAATTCAGGTCATTAACCATAGAAAAAATATGCTTTTAATGCTAATGGGCGTTATAGCACCAGCTATGGTCTGATCTCCCTAAAACTTTGCATGCTTGTTTAAAATCACCTGTCGCATGTGCTCACTAGGTTTGGTGGAGTTTTTGATTAGGTTTTATAGGTTTTGGGGTATATTTGGATAAGATTTATATTTGGTTGCTTTTCTAAATGACCTCGTTTTAGCTTGCCAAAGGGTACATTTCTTTTTTTTTTTCTTTTTTTTTGCAGAATTACCTAGAGAGTCCAGCGAATTGCACTGCAGTGTTTTCTAAATGCAGTTGCAGTTGCTTTTCTAAATGACCACGTTTTAGCTTGCCAAAGGGTACATTTCTTTTTTTTGGAGAATTACCTAGAGAGTCCAGCGAATTGCACTGCAGTGTTTTTTCCCCAGATTGAGTGAAAAACCTAGGACTAGTTCACAAAAGTAGGTTTTCTATATTTTCTCAAACACTTAACAAACGATTTGATTGACAGCAGTGGTTCCAGAGGCAAAGTTGTTCGGAATGAGGAATTCTATCATATGATATGAATATCGTGCATATGTGTGAAAAACTGCGTCCCTGTTCCGGCATCGAAACAATGGCAATCGGACTGTTACAGCTCATCAGGGTGGGTCTAAGGTAAGACGGCCGTGTCAATCAACTATTGTGGGAGCGGCCTCTGTCGGTGTGATGTCACAGACAAGATGCTGAGAATTTGAAAAGGGGGAAATTATTTTTACAGATTAAAAAAACCCCACTGGGTTTGTGTACACACGCTGCCAACACACATTTATGTTCAAACAACATGTAAAAGTAAACTATGCATTCGATGACCCCTTTAAGAGCCGTGAGCCAAACAGGCCCACATTCTGTTCCAATCGACTTCTGTTAACTTTGTCTAATAGGTGATCCAATTTCATCACCTATGGCTGCCATGTATTTGCCATGCCATGAGATGTCCTTATAGACACTTGTGGAACTTCAGACCAAGACCATGGGTACAGATTTTCATGTCGATGGGACAAACGGGTGCATAGTTATGACCATTTTTATATTTTTTTCCCTCTTGTAGGACCACCAAGTGGCCAAGCTCTGCGACTTCTTTCACGTGACCTCAGATTTAGCTCTTACATAGGCGTTGAGTTTGGTGAAGATATCTCATTCTGTTCAAAAATTACACCCATTTTAGTGAAGGCGGACCTGCCCCTTTCAAACGTTTTGGCATTCCTTTGTGACAGAGAGTCTAAAGTTATATAATTATATAATTGTTACATGTTACATAATTAATGATATTCACCTTAGAATCTTCCTGCACTGGTTTGGTTCCGATCGGGTGAAAAACCTAGGACTAGTTTGCAAAAGTAGGGTTTTAAAAAATTCTAAATACATGAAAATTTCGCATAAATGTGTGTTTTGTCTGGCATGAGCCAAGGATTCCAATGACATAACACACTTTAGCTTGCGATTAACAGTTTAGGTGTTACAAATGATTCCATACTTTTGATCGCTGTAGTGCCCCGTCAGGCTGATTGGGCTGAGCCTTGGTGACTTTGTAGACAGTGTGAGTACTACCAGCCCTCCAAGTTTCAAGTCACTATGATTTATGGTTTAGTCTGCCCGATCAGGTTTATGTGGAGATTGTTGATCCTTGGCCATTTTAACAATTACAGTATGGTTTCAGCGCTACGCACTTGAACCCCTAATAAAATATCCACAAGTTTCCTACACCCCATGAGGCCTTACGTCAAAAGTGGGAGCATCCTCCGGTTCAAAGTAAACAAGCGGGACGTGACACTCATTCATTCAACAGTTGACAGGAGTGACGGGCAAATGAAGCCTTGTGAAGCACTGAGACTTTCCTGACTGTTTTGGGAAAAGATTCAAAGCTTCGAGAGTTTCGAAAACAGCGCAATCTGGTGGTTATTAAAAAAATAAAGCAGCCAAAAACCTGTGAAGCTCCATCGGAAGAAGCATTCACCACAATTTCCATAGACCGACTTGTTATGTGCACAAATGAAAGCCAAACGTGAGTGTGATTGTTTGTTGAAAATTTACCCATTAAACAGTGCCATTAAATGCCAGTACGAATATCAAAATGATGTAATAGAAGAATAGTGTACACATATATTAATTACGTATGGCAAATATTTAATTTTCCTGAAATAATTTGTATTCTGCATATTACTTGTATGACTGGGTATTTAAAAATGTAATTATTAAATAAGTCTCAATGAAAATGTACTGGAAAAGTAAAATCTGGGGGTCGAACATTACGTTACGCAAAGTGAATTGCGCACATGACTGGACAGAAAGTGAGGCTTCTACGAAAGTGATTTCTACGTTAACAAGCCTCGAATGGCATGCCCTTTAACAAGCTCTGATGTCTCGGTACAACTGTCATTTCACTAGTTGACAGTCATTGAAGATTTAGTGATCCAAACTTGTTAACGACGTAGGAACACAAATTGGAACAGCATATGTTGTCCCTAAGAACTGTAGTGACATCGTCTATAAAGGCTTGCAACTTTACAAAGTAAACAATGGTCCAAAAAACACTTAGCCTCTTCGCTAATTAGCACACAAAATACCATTGGTATACTACGTCCAGCACTCACCGGAAACTTGTGGATATTTTGCACCCATTAAACTGTATTTCATTTCAAAAGTGTCAGGATGGCCGTTCATTCATACGTGCACAGAAAAAAAACATAATGGGAACCTAAAAATATATGTAAATAGTTTTTCCCCAAGTCAAAAATTTTATTTAACATCACTAAATCAAAACAAATCAATAATGTATACCAACAAAACTCATTTATGTGGGTTAAATCAGGTAAAAATAGATATTTAAGTCAGCAATTGTAGGTGACCACTATTTACAGTGCAGACATATGTCTATATATTATATTACATCTACTGTACAGCATATAAGAGGCTCAGAATTTAAAATGACTTAACAATGACTTAACAATGAAGTGCATGGTGCATTTTACGGGAACATGATTCCAAGATCTCTGTGAATCTGGGATGTTGCAAGAACACACATGAGTTTGTGAAAATAATGTCTGGCTGTGTGTTGTGAGATCAGATGAATGTCAGTATGTTTTGAGTTTGTGTAAGGGCTTCTGGTGGACAGTAACCTCAATCTCTCAGTTCCCCTGTGTGCTGCTGGTGTGTTGGGCAACAGCTAATCAACCAACTTTCAGAGATTTCCCAATACCAATCACCATCTGCAAAAACTGCCTTCAGAAACATTCTGTTGCCTTCTGTAGACAGATCACATCAATTCTGCATATTCATCAACAGCGTCAGAGACCTCACAGGGTAATTGCTAAATAGCAGCCTCAAAAACTCCAGCAAAAATCAGCACAGGACTGAATCAGCACCTGAATGATTCAGACATGCGTTTAGTCATTAATGACAGGGCAAACACATATGATGCAAAACCTGGTGACGAGACCACAGAACCTAAACCCTACAGCAGTGGAAAAAAACATGGTTTGATGAGCAATATTCACACACAATATATGTTGCTAACTGTTTGTAATGTTGATGAACCCGGATTATTCTCAATGAGGGAGTGTGTGCCCGTAAGTAATTTACATACAACATGCCCAAACCAGACTCACACAAAGGCTTCTCATCTATTGGTTGCTCACTCTCTCTATCACACTGCCTGAAGAAAGTCTTCATATGCGTCTTCAAGTAAAGCCAAGTTTGCCATTCTCAAAACCAGCTGAAACACAATAAACACCTTTTATATGGGCTTAGACTCTAAACGGCTGCATTTATATGCAAAACCTACTATGCTAGACTGAGCATCTGCCTTTCAACTCAACTCGGTGAAAGGTCACTTTGCTATTCAATGTCTATTAAGTGCATGTACTGTAAGTACATGTATATAAAGGTTAAGGTCAGTAAAGTTTTTTTAAATGTTTTTGAAAGAAGTCACCTAAGCTCACCGCAATGCATGTATTTTATACAATAAAACAACAATACTGTGAAGCAGCATTAATACCATTTGAAATAACTTTTTTCATTTGAATATATTTTAAAATGTAATTTATTCCTGTGATGCAAAGCCAAATTTTCAAAAAACAAAATCTTATTGACCAACTGAAATCAACATAAATTTTGAGTAAGACAGCTGACCTATGCGGAGTTTATTTCTATATAACAATGTGTATTTATCATTTATCTTGTTTTATGGATGTATAAATAATCGTACTGGAAAACATGAGTAAAATATTAATTACCATGATATTTTGCAGTGTGGGGCTGGAAGGTTTCACCTATCATTTCATATTGGGGTTAGACAGAGTATGTCATACAGTTAAGAATAAGGTTGTTTGACAAAAAAGTTGATCCTGGACCAACAAAATATGTCCTGCTTTGCAAAATCACTGTCATCTATCTACACTCTAAAAACTGCTGGGTTAAATACAACCTAGCGCTGGGTAAAATATGGACATACCCGGCGATTGGGTTGTTTTGACCCAGAGGTTGGGTTAGTACCTAGAAGGTTGGGTTAAACATTTAACCCAACCGCTGTGTCAAAACAACCCAAGCTCTGGGTATGTCCATATTTTACCCAGCGCTAGATTGTTTTTAACCCAGCAGTTTTTAGAGTGTATTGTCTCCAAGCGAAGAGACCTACATATAGACAAACAGACGTCTATGATGGGAAATCTACGACCTAATTCATCTCAAAACATCTGATTTCAGCAGAAAACATTTCCTTGTCAAATCTCCAATGACAAACAATGACTCTCGCTTCCTCAAATCAGACCACAACGCAATTACTTTTCTGCAGACTGATGCCTGGACAAATCTCAAAATTCACTTTCTCACACTTTCACTTCACATTTTATTTAAACTTGTATAATGGTTGTGGGATTGTGGGGAGTGTTTTCAGGCTTGAATTCTGCGATAGACTGTATAAAGACATACTGGCATAGCAATGCAACGGTGAGCATTCTTTGTAATGTGGACTTATGAAGCAATTAAGGGGAATTTCTTGCGTCAAACCCATTTACACACTCCATGTAAGGTGCCTCTATAGGGGTGTGATTACTGTGTAGACACTTTAACTAAGAGTCTGTGCGTGTGAAAAGAAGGAACTACACTTATGACTTATGACATCACAATCACTTCAGGTCCGCAAATAGCTTGTCTTTATATTATTTTTCCCACAAGGCCCTCAGTCCTTCCCTCAGCTTGCAGAAAAGCAGAAGTTTTTTCTTAGAAAAGTGACTCAGTGAGTTGTATCTAACAGTCTGGTAGCAGATGCTTTACAACAACAGGTGAAAAATCTGTTTAAAGAAAGTAATATGATTTTGATCACTATGTTTTACCATTTGTTAAAAATCTATCAAAGGCAGCAAGACATCCTCCTACAGATCTTGGAAACCCAAAAAACTTGTCATTTTCCAGGCAGAACTCACATGTGATACATCATACTGGCACAGA
>JAHKKF010512154.1:0-13530 GCA_019740295.1 Labeo calbasu | reverse complement strand
GTATATATTTTTTCATACAGTAGCTTGAGAGAGTTTAGCAGAGATATCAACTTTGTCTCCAATTTTTCTTCAAAAATACTCAGGATACACACTAATGGTCAAAAGTTTGAAACCATTAAGATTTATTTATTTACTTTTTCATGTTGTTTATGTCGCACCAAGACTGCATTTTTTAATAAAAAATGCAGTTAAAAACATTGTGAAATATTATTAGAAAACAAATAAACTCTTTTTGATTTGATATACTTTAAAATGTAATTTATTTCTCTGATGTCAAAGCTGAATTGTACAGTGTCACATTATCCTTCAGAAGCCATTTTGATATGCTAATTTGCTGCTCAGTTATTGTCAGTTGTGACCCTGGACCACAAAACCAGTCATAAGGGTCCAATTTTTGAAATTGAGATTTATACAAGCTTTCCATTGATGTATGGTTTCTTAGGATAGGACAGTATTTTTCGAGATACAACTATTTGAAAATCTGGGATCTGAGGGTGCAAAAAATTAAAATATTGAGAAAATCACCTTTAACGTTGTCCAGATTAAGTTCTTAATGATTTTGGGATAAAAGAAAAAAATATGATTTTGACCCATACAATGTATTTTTGGCTATTGCTACAAATATACCAGGGCTACTTATGACTGGTTTTGTGGTCCAGGGTCACAATTATTATTGTTGCTCAATTATTAATTAGAAATAAATTAATAATCAGAACTATTACTTATTATTATCAAACAGAATTGTAATTGAAAACTGTCCTTGCAGCTTAATATTTTTTTTCTTTTCAGTATTCAGGATAATAGAAAATTCAGGAGAACAGCATTTATTTAAGACTTTTTTTCTTTTTAAAATGTCATAAACGTCTTTACTTTTATTAATTGAATATATCCTTGCTTATGTATGTATGTATTTACTGTATGTATGTTTCTTTCTTTCTTTCTTATCTAACCCTGAAGATTTGAATTGTAGCATATTACGGTCACTACAAAGATTTAAGATAAAGGTTTTAATATTAAGCAGGAAAAGATGTTTTCAACATGGATAATAATAATAAATCTTTGTTGAGCACCAAATCAGCATATTAGAATGATGTCTAAAGGATCAAGTGACACTGAAGACTGGATTAATGATGCTGAAAATTCAGCGTTGCCATTATCAAAAAATTATAATTTATAATATATCCAAATAGAAAACAGTTACTTTAAATTGTACTAGTATTTCACTATGCATGCATCCTTGCTGAGCATAAGAGACTTCAGTGACACTTTATTTTAAGGTCCAGTTCTCGCTATTAATACACCATTAACTACGGCCTTTGCCTAAATAAACTCCTAATTTGCTGCTTATTAATAGTTAGTAAGGTAGTTGTTAAATTCAGTTATTGGGTAGGATTAGTGATTTACAATATGGTCATGCAGAATATGTGCTTTATAAGTACTAATAAACAGCCAATACGTTAACAATAGGCATGCTAAGTAACTAGTAATAGTGAGAATTGTTCCCTATACTAAAGTGTTACAGACTTCTCTCAAAAACATCTAAAAAAAAAAATCTTTGCTTATTATTGTACACTTATGACCTGCAGTGCATTAAACAAAGATGTAAAAGAGGTACAAAACATGAATCGCAGATTGCAAGAATTTGATGAGAAATGTGTGGGATGTCTGACTTCAGACTTTAATGTCTTGGCACAGTTGTTGAGATCTCTTCTAAAATTCTAGAGGAGATTTCCCTTTGCTGTAAGTAATCATTCACTGGCAATCAACAAAGTTTGTAAGTGTTGCTGCAGTGCTTGTGTGAGCTAAAACAGGAGCACAAATAGAAAGGGACAAAAATGAATTACAACATTAGCATTAGACGCAGCGGCTGCATGTGTGTTTGGTTACCGACCGTCCCGTGACCGCTGTGTGTACAGCGCTGGAGTGGCGGCCCACAGATTCGCAGGGGACGGGGTGCGTTGAGGAGTAGCGGTTAACCCCAAACGTTGACGGAAGAAACATCCCTTGTGTGCATCTCGTGTGTGGGTGTTGTGAGGTCTTTTGAAGCGTAATGCCACAGGAAGCTAAGAGGCAGAGGAGGAAGTCCTGTAACTACCCCCAGAACCTCGCTGCCAAGAATCAGGAGCCCAGACCACCCAGAACCAGGTTTGGGAGGGAGGAAGGGAGAAGGCAACAGGTAGGGAAGGAAATCTAGAGGAAATATAGTGTTGAGAGAGTCTGTGTGCGTATTAGTGGGGTGGTGGGGCACGTAAATGAAAGAAACACCCTTGATTAAAGGCTGCTTGGCTTCTGAGAAAACCACACTTGCCTCTTAACTGATGTGGGAAATGGAAAGCAGTGTAGGAACCCTGTCATCCTGACCTGCGGTGGGCTGCGTCTCCTTTCCTACAGCTCAAACGCACGGGGACAAATTAAAGATGTCACTTGATCTACATAACGCATCACTTGATTACCTTTGGAAAGATTTGTAAATCTTTGATGAGCTGCGGCAGGTTGAAAACCACAACTTTACAACCCATGTGTAATAGACGATAATTGGACAGTAATTGGAAGATATCCACTTGTGCAATCCTCAAGTTGGATGGCATCCACTTGTGCAATGCTCCAGGCAACAACGAAAGACTTGGACTGACGTAACACAATCGTTCTCCAGAACATGCTAAATTACAGAGAAATTCATTAGACACTAAAGACTGTCTGATTACATAAAATCCGGTCGACACTGTAGTTCATTCTGGACTATAGACAAAAAGAGACTGTTTGACACCAACCGAACACAGTCTTTGTGTTCTTTTTATTTGGCATTTAGTAAATCTGAAATCGATGACGCAACAATTCCACAAAGTGGGATATGCAAAAAAAATTAGTTGTAGATCATTTGAGTCTGAATTTCTTCATCCAAAAGTACTCGTTTTATTGAACTTGAGGGAAATCTAGCAGCATGGCACCTTGTAAACGTGACTTTGCTTCCTGATGGGCTGGTCAAAACATGTGCACTCGGACTCCCGGAAATAGAGTAAACCAGACAATCAGATTGGAGTTTCCGGTTTGCATCCGTGGGAGTGTCGTCTGAAGTCTTACTCAAGGAGATTGATCTTTGTCAGTAGACAATATGGACAAAGGCATATATCTAACATTGAACTGTTTTTATAAAAGTATTATGACACCACCTCCAGTTGTTGTGTTTCACCATTTCTCTGTCCCTTGGTGGATCAATCTATCCTGGATGAAAAAAAAGGGGAAAGCTGGAAAGTCCCAAAACATGTTACCGGACCATTTGGTTCCGCTCCCCGAAACTATTTCCAGCCATAAGCCGTGAGTCAGAAAGACATCATGGATCTGATAAAGGGTCAGTTGACTTGAGGACTTGCGGGGGGGATGGGACGTCTTGTTTTACAGCTTTGCATTATCGTCATTTCCAGTACATCGTGTAAAACTTCAATATTACGGTACGGATACACTAATTTGTGCTCTTTCATCTTGGTTTGTTGTCTTTTGCGAGTTATAAAAGCCATCTGTTTTAATGTGTTGTTTTGGTTTAGCACTATTTCTGGGTGATATAAAGCAAGAAGTGAATTAACATATTTGGTCTTGTTTACATTGTTTTGCCCTGACATGCAACCTATCGAATCCACACGTGTAAAGTACATGCAATTTTGAAGCAGCCGCTCATATCTGTTCATCAAGCAAACATGCATTCAGACATTATCAGGACATTTGATGCATTTGATCAAAAGCATACATAGAGGGAATTTCATACATCTCTATTATATTAAACTTTAGTTTACATATACTACATGTGCATACTTTCACAAACTGTTCTAGTAAGTGTATTTAATATGTAAAAGAGGTAAACACAGTTGCTTATTAGCATGCCTATTCATAACATATTGGCTATTTATTAGCACTTATAAAGCACATATTCTGCATGACCATATTCTACATCCCTAATCCTATCCGATAAACTTAACAACTACCTTACTAACTATTAATAAGCAGCAAATTAGTAGCTTATTAGGTGAAAAGTCATAGTTAATGGTTTGTTAATAGCGAGGATTGGACCTTAAAATAAAGTGTGACCATAAAAGATTTTTTTTTCCTTTGGAAGGTTGTCAACCATCCAGGCCATATTATATAATACCAGATTTTACTGAACAGAGTTTCTTATTATTTATTATCACAACTCTCAAAGAGGCTTCAACATTTGAGTCCACTAATGAATGTGCTTTAATTTATTCTCTGCATAATTATATATAAATCAGACTTGTCTAACATTTTTGTCTTAATAACAACTAAAACAAGATGGACAAGTTTATTTATTTCATAAACCATGTGGCAGTGTTTCCACATGCCACACACACATCTGTCTGGCCTCTTGCTCAACTGACTGTTTGCATTGTTTTCTCCAAGTGATTCATATAATTAATGAATGAAGCAAATATGTGTTTTGATGTCTGGGTGAAGATGTTAGGTACTGCTGTTGATGTAGGTGGTGTAACCTAAACCCACGGTCTTAACAGCTGCAGAACAGCGAGGGAATATTTTATTTGTTTTTAGTTTGATGTACTTTTCTTATTATTTTTGGTATGTAACAACAGCCCAGCCTCTAATTTTATTACTGCCTTATTTGATCTTACAACTGAATTTATTTTGCGATTTCTCAGTATGAAAGCAGATGTGGTTAATGACATGACCAGACAGAGGTTCTACTGTAACTGTCAGCTGCGAGTCACTTACCAGTAGCGACCAAAACAGGCGGCTGGGATTATGTTGAAATACAAAATGCGGATATATCAATACAATTAATGAACTGTAAATGACTTTTTAGAATATTTCGAAGTAAACCAAACATTAATGTTTCTTTCAATGATGTCAAAGATGATGTCTTTGTGGTACATTATGAGCGAAAATTTTTCAAATAATTTCAGAAAAGCAGTTGATGAAAAAAGCATTGATTACAGATTATTGTTCTGTGTATTTATGTTTTCTTTTTATATTTCTTATCTTTTTTCAAAAAGATGTGCATCAGAGGTAAAGCAAAGAGTCTTTTGCTCATGGCTGTAGTTTCTATGAAGCTCTGTTGTGGTTATTGGGACAAGCTGTATAAAACAGCCACTAGAAAGTTATCTTTCCTTTATTTGTTTTGTCTTCTCTTTGCTGTACAATTAGAATGAAGCCCTCTTTCATCCTAAGAGGAAGAGGTGTTTTTGAAGTCGCTGTCTTTCCCCAGTGCGCTGGGCACACCTGTAGTCTAAATTGCCAGTGTTGTCACACGTCGTCTCTCCCCCCCTCGGCTTCTGTGTCCAAAACACTTCCGTCCACATCAAAGACCCCACAATCAAAAGACATCGCGCAGAGACAAAATATCATTTACCTCAGCTTACTTCATTCATGCAACAGCCAAACACAGACGCTGTAGACACTGATGATGAGTCTGATATCACACACGCCACATGAGAGTGTCAACTCTTGGTGTCTGGCGCTGAGAGAGCTGTAGTGTGTGTTTGTGTGTGTGTGTGTTCTCTTTCAGGTTGTATAATCAGAGGTCAGAGGATTCGTCAATCCTTTCCATTTTGTTCAAAGGATTTCCTGTATTATTCTCACGTAAAGATGTGATCTGCAGGTCACTCGTATTAACATTTCAGAGCTTTGAAGAGTACACGCCAAGAGATTTCTCACATAATTTATATATTAAGCTTAATTACCTGTACATGTATGGAAATTAAAATGCTATGATTTCTTTATGATTTCCTAGCTTCAAAATGATTTGTGGCTCTGTCTGGAAACTCATTAGTTTTAATCTTGATAGCTAATCTTGCAAAGACTGAGCCCTTTGTGTCAGAAAACAGATGACTAAAAAAATAGACGAGTAAATTCTGTTAGTACCACTGTGTGCCATGTAATAAATCACACATTATAACTGAAAAATGACATTCAAATTACTCCAAGATCTAAGAATGATATCTATGACTAAATATCAATATTTACACACCACATTGTTTACAGTGAGAATCCAAGAATAATATTTTTCTGCAAAACACTGATCGCTATATAATGTTTTCCCAAAACAGAGCTAAACTACTTAGCTTGATGAGGCCAATATATTGTACCGAAAACATTTTCGTATAGTGAACAGTTCTCACTGTCATAGTTAATGGTTTGTTAATAGCGAGAACTGGACCTCAAAATAAAGTGTGACCACAGTACCTGTGAACATAATGAAATATACACTGAAAAACAACTAAATATAATATTAATAAAGGGTTTTAAATAAAAAAAGTTACATTTTAGTTTAGGGCCCAATTCTTCCTATTAACTAGTTGTTTATTAGCATGCATATTACTAGCATATTGGCTGTTATTAATAACTGATATTAATACCTTATAATGCATGACCATATTTAGATCCCTTATCCCATACCTAAACTTAACAACTACCTCACTATTTATAAACTGTTTATAAACAGCAAATTAGGAGTTTACTGAGGCAAAAGTTATAGTCAATAGTTAGTTAAAGGAGATGTTCACTTCCAGAACAAAAATTTACAGGTAATTTACTCACCCCTTGTCATTCAAGATGTTCATGTCTTTCTTTCTTCATTCGGAATGAAATTATGTTTTTTAAGAAAAACATTTCAGGATTTTTCTCCATATAGTGGACTTCTATGGTGACCACGAGTTTGAACTTCCAAAATGCAGTTTTAATGTAGCTTCAAAGGGCTCTAAATGATCCCAGCCGAGGTCTTATCTAGTGAAGTAATTGGTTATTCAATTTTTTTAAAATTACAATTTATATACATTTTAGCCTCAAATGCTCATCTGTCCAGCTTTGCGTGTGCTCTGCGCATTCCAGTTCGAAGGATTTAGGGTATGTCGAAAAACTCCCATTTCATTTTCTCCTCCAACTTCAAAATAGCCCTATATCGCTGCAGAAGTACCGACCCAGTGTTTACAAAGTGAATGTGCAATGAAGATCAAACGCCCTTTTCAAAAAAAGGCAAAACAGCGATGTAGGACGATTTTGAAGTTGGAGAAGAAAATTAATAGGAGTTTTTCGACATACCTTAACTGTCTTGAACCAGAATACAGAGTTCACGCAGAGTTTGACAAGACTAGCGTTTGAGGTAGTATATAAATTGTCAAAATTTTTTTTAAAGAAAATATCCGATCATTTCTCTAGATAAGACCCTTCTTCCTCGGCTGGGATTGTTTAGAGCCCTTTGAAGCTGCATTGAAACTGCATTTTGGAAGTTCAAACTCTTGGGCACCATTGAAGTCCACTATATGGAGAGAAATCCTGAAATGTTTTCCTAAAAAAACATCATTTCTTCACGACTAAAGAAAGAAAGACACGAACATCTTAGATGACAAGGGGGTGAGTAAATTATCTGTAATTTTTTGTTCTGGACGTGAACTATCTTTAATAGTGAGAACTGGACCTTAAAATGCAGTGTGTCAACAGTAAATATGTGATATGCACGTTGGCTGATTTTTCCAATGAAAAACAAATATCCAGTAATTAGTGTTTAAGCCGGAACTGATAGCCTTGTGGGCCGAGTTCGAGTCTGTCATGTGGTTCTTGCCAATCCAGTCCCCCTCTCTTTCCTTCCTCACTTCCTGGCCCAATTAAATCTAATTACTATCTAAATAAAGCCCAAAACATTCAACAACAAACACACACACACACAACAAAGTGTTTGAGTTCTTGTGCATTACACACTACACACAGTTTTGAATGGGTGGCAGCTGATTGTTCTTTCACAATGAGGCACAAAGTCGCCTTCCAAAACCTTCACTCTCTCTGTTCCTGTCTGGTGGAAAAACTTCCTCTCTGCTGCCAAACTCCATTCGAATGGCTGAGAACGGCTGAGCATTTAAGAAGCATCTGCAAGTCACTCATATTTTGCAAGCACTTAACTAAACCACAACCATAAACAAAGGAATTTACTATAACCCATATTTATTTATTTATTTATTTACCTACCTCTGCATTGGTTTGAGTGTAATTGATTGTGATATTCCTTATCTGTTAAAAAATGTCTACTAAATGATTAAATGTAATGAAAAATGTAATTATGGCCTGAACCAAAAGCTGTGAAAATGTACTGATTTCAGACATGGGTGTGTCAAAATTGCTCAATAGCGCCACCTATAAAATTTAAACGAAGTGCCCCTCAAGCTTTGTTTCACGTACATGTACGAAATTCGGTACACACATGTAACACACCAATACCTACCAAAAAGTAGGGCCCGATACAAGGTCCAAAACCCAACAGGTACTTGTTATTTTGAATTTTCTCTGCAAGTTTTGTGACGTTTTTGCCATTTTCAGGTGTTGTATTTAAAAAAAAAATCCTCCTAGAGATTTAATCAGATCAACACCAAATTTGATCTGCACCAAAAAAATTATGTTTGATAAGACTCCTGACCTGAACACATACCCATGACTATATTCAGTTATAGTCATAGCGGCACCTGCTGGCAACAGGAAGTGGTATGTTTTACACTAACTCAAATATACCATGTTCAATCTGCGCCAAACTTCATATGTTTGATGAAAGACATCTACATGCCAATATTCAGTTATAGTCATAGTGCCAGCAGCAGGAAGTTTGCACATATAAATGACTTTGACATATTCCTCCTATATTTACCACTTTAAATGTATATTGCCCAACGTTTGCTGTTTTCCTAAAGCCACCAGGTGGCAGTGAGTCTGGGTGCGAGGGCCCTTTCAACACTGTAAAAATTGCCAACAAGGTGCCTTTCCAAAATAAATAAATAAATAAATAAATAACATTATTTACTGATAATAACCCACATATTTTCATAAAACGGTTTTATAGCAATATAAAAGCACTGATTGTCCCCATGTATTTGCTTGATTGTTTAGGGTTCAACAATAAATGTGATTATATCACAACATGTATTATTCTAAAGCTTTTTACTTTGACGTATCACAGTCAGATCTCTGCATTATGAGAGATTTGAGACTTATGAAACACACGGGTCACATGTCTGTTGTGTTCCACATGTCCATCTACCACAAAGAACAGAAACTCATGTGCATGCTCGTCCACACATTTCCCCATGTCTGCTGTGGACATGGGATGTTGTTGTTGTTTGTCAGGTGCTGTTCCTGTGTGTTGAGGACTCACATGTCTAGACCAACGTCAAGTGTCTAACCCAGCTAGCTGTTCTTTTGTTAACATGTTGACGTCTTGGTATAAGTTCAATGGAACTGTGTCAAAGCCTGTTATTAAACGAATATCAGCTTTCTTCAGCGCACCTAGTCACTCTCAACTAGCCCTGCGGACATTCTACCATCACACATAAATTGCTTCCTGAAAGTCAAAGCCAAATAAAAAGTGATGAGAACTGATTTTGTCAGAGATAACGCTGATTGATATGCTTTTATCGAACTAAAGCAACACATCCTGAGGCTGCTTCCTTAAAAGCACGTTTATGAGCGTGAATTAGTGCGGTGACTCAGTGCATGTCGACACTGCAGAGTGCCACAAAGTCTCACCTGATACAGACACATACCAATCTGTGGATTCCTGTTCTCGTAGCCAGTCTATTAGCGTCTCTCCTGTCATTACGCTGACCTTTAATGTGCCTCTCCCGTAAGTATTACACCGGTAAATTAAAGGTCTCCGCCGCTCCCGACAAAACACCCCCAATCCCTCTTCTCCCTTTCTTATGTAAATGCGTTGGATGTTGCTCTCTGTAGTAGGGTGTAGCTGATCTAAATTGTACATTTTTCTGCGGAGGTCAGTCGTAAATTGCTTTAATTCCATGCTCAAAAACCAGACTATTTGTACACTCTCTGACTGCCTTCATTAGTGCTGGTTTCTAAGGGAAACATCATTATTATTTTTGATCTTTGCATTGCAATAATCTGGCAATGCATAATACAAAAAAAAAGACACTTTAGACCAATTTCAAAAAAAAAAAATATATAAAAGTTTAAAATTATAAAAAAAAAAAAAAAAAAAAAAAATATATATATATATATATATATATTAATATATATTAATTAAAAATTTATCAAAAATATTACAAAAACATATTTAAAGACTATATATATATATATATATATATATATATAAATCAACAGAAAATTATTTCTTTAATTTTTTTCAGTGGGGAGTCGTTTTACTTTTTTTTTTTTCTGTGTANATATATATTAATTAAAAATTTATCAAAAATATTACAAAAACATATTTAAAGACTATATATATATATATATATATATATATAAATCAACAGAAAAT
The DNA here is from genome assembly GCA_019740295.1 of Labeo calbasu. NCBI lineage: Eukaryota > Metazoa > Chordata > Actinopteri > Cypriniformes > Cyprinidae > Labeo > Labeo calbasu. Next base: position 3,254 of record JAHKKF010512154.1, on the reverse strand, counting down.
TATTTCTTTAATTTTTTTCAGTGGGGAGTCGTTTTACTTTTTTTTTTTTCTGTGTAGCCTTGTGAAGTTAGTACAGAACACTACTGGATAAAAGTTATTATTTAGTAAGCTCTCGCTTACCGTCAATGTTTTTCAGACTTGTCCTCACAAACACCCTTATTTACATTGTAGTTACAGTATCAGACATAGTAAGAATGTTCACTGCGTAATGCTTTAGCAAATACACGCCCAGCAACCCTCAATGTGGGCAGCGTGTTTGGCAAACGATTTACACTGTTTGCATGAAACTGGTTTAAGACTTTTGTTTTGTTTCACTTTTTTTCAGTTTCAGGTTAAGCATGGTCTTAAGATGGATTAGTCCTGTTCTGTTGCAACTGTCTGAGTGTCAGCGTTGACATGTTTTTGGATTGTGTCAGGTAGTATTTGTACATTCCAGCCACATACTGCATGCTTTACTCTGCATAATGCCCCAAGTGCTACAAAATGGTATTAAATATATTTATAGATGTTCAACCGGTGCAAGCAAAGGAAATAAATAATAATGCACTTACAGGAAACAAATGGGGTGACATTTTTATACACAATGAGCTTGGGAAAGGCTTTGTGTGTCTATATGTTCCCTCACAGATGTCTGTGACAGGATTTCTGAGGAAATTCCCATCTGTTTTTGGTTGTAATAGAATTATTATTGCGCAAAAAAAAAAAGATTACTAATGCCTCAGTCACTGTTCACATATCACAGTATCACAGTACATGTATCAAACACAAAATGACAGTGGTACATCCTTCATTTTTGTGTGTGTCTTTAGTCTTTTTTTTTTTTTTAGCAGGATTCAGTTTTAATTTGACTTTTAAAAGTCACTTTGGATAAAACAAATAAAGGAAATACAGGAAATGTGAAAAGTATATGGTCAAATCTTGCTATTTGCAATTTTGAGTAAATATTGTTCTTAATGATACATTTTTAGTTCATCTGTTTGTTTACTAAATGCAAAAGGTCATCCATTAAAAAATATCAGGTGAATATTAGCAGTACAACAAATTTTAATTACTTAAAACATCATTTGGTTTTTAATCTGATTTCTCTATGAAGCAAACTCTGTAATCTTTGTTTCAGAAGAACAGAACATTTTGCAATCGTAATGTATTCATGCTGCAATTGTTGGTCTAACATGACTTTAAGTTGATTCAAATTAACACACAGTCATTCTTAGTGTATATGTCTCAGAAAGTCCTTCATAAAGAACAAAATATAGCTTATTTTACAGCTTATTTACTTATAATCTGTAATGCAGCATCAGTAATATGAGGATTTTGAAATATGTGACCCACAAAACCAGTCATAAGGGTCAAGTTTTTGAAATAGAGATTTATACATCATCTGAAAGCTGTTAGGATAGGACAATGTTTGGCCGAGATACAACTATTTGAAAATCTGAGGGTACAAAAAATATCGAAATATTGAGAAAATCACCTTTAAAGTTGTCCAAATGAAGTTCTTAGCAGTGCATATTACTAATCAAAAATTAAGTTTTGATATATTTATGGTAGTAAATATATAAATATATTACGGTATGTACTAAATGTCTTCATGGAACATGTTCTTTACTTAACATTCTAATGTTTTTTGGCATAAAAGAAAAATTTATAATTTTGACCCATACAGTGTATTTTTGGCTACTGCTACGAATATACCCGTGCTACTGGTTTTGTGCTCCAGAGTCACATATGTTTGTATATTTGAGGGCTGTGCGGAAAGTATCCAGCCATGTAATATGAAAAATACAAGATGAGAGATGCAACACAACAAAAACGGCTTCAGCTATGGGCAGCTGGCGATCGCAACAATGCGCCCGTCCCTCCTTCATGTCTTGTGCAGAGTTTTTAGGTGAAACATCAAATCACCCAGGTGACTCAGCCCCACTATAGCACAGATTTGGCACCCTGTGACTTCTGGCTTTTCCTAAAACTAAAATCACCTTTGAAGGAGAAGAGATTTTAGACCATCAGTGAGATTCAGGAAAATGACGAGGCAAGTGATGGTGATTCCAACAAAGGGTTTTAGAGAGAAGAATGTTTCTTGTATTTTCATCTATAAATGTCTTTATTTTTCATATTATATGGTTGGATACTTTGTAGACAGCCCTCATACTTATTCATAATTCATATTTAAGCATATACCTACTGCAGGTTGTTTTGTTAATATCCCTGTCTTTCAAATACTGGTAAAAGAAAATTGATTTTATTTTATTTCTTAATTCAAATTAGAGGTAAAATTCTAATTATTTAAAAAGCAATCATCATAATATATCATGTTGCATTATGTATGCATTGTACCATGTTTTTAAAGACCATGAAATTAAAGTATTGTTCTTTGTTGGTTTGTCTGTTTTTCTCAAATCCTTTCACTTTCTTTCTGTGATTCTGCAAATGTCATCTTTTTTATGCTTGCTCATGGTAAACTGAATTCTAGGCTGTTTTGCGTGGTTTCCAGGCCTAGGTGGTTGCTTGTTTCCTGACTCAAAGAGTCCACTTTCTTCAGTAACTACACTACGTTTACATTAGTGTTTTGATTAGTAGAAACTTAAAATGCTATGTGACTAGACAAAACAGAGTAAAAGGACTGCACATTTTATTTTGGCACAATCCCAATCTGATCTAACTCTGTGGGCAGGAATACAAACGTGTAATTTTAAAGAAAGCCCTGAAGCTGTCAAAAGTCCACCAGATGATGCAAAATGACACAACACGAAGAAAGAGATTGTTTGTTTATATATGCGTAGTTGACAAATGGGTGGGAAAAAATGCTTTTTTTGTAAAAAATCTATGTTGGAAGAAGAAATGCATATATTTACAGGTGCATCTCAATAAAAAAGTAGAATGTCGTGTAAATGTTTATTTCAGTAATTCAACTCAAATTTTGAAACTCGAGTATTAAATAAATTCAGTGCACACAGACTGAAGTAGTTTAAGTCTTTGGTTCTTTTAATTGTGATGATTTTGGTCTCAACAAATTAGAATACTTCATAAGATCAATAAAAAAAAAAAAAATTGTGAATTGTTGGCCTTCTGGAAAGTATGTTCATTTACTGTATATGTACTTAATACTTGGTAGGGGCTCCTTTTGCTTTAATTACTGCTTCAATTCGGCGTGGCATGGAGGTGATCAGTCTGTGGCACTGCTGAGGTGGTATGGAAGCCCAGGTTTCTTTGACAGTGGCCTTCAGCTGATCTGCATTTTTTGGTCTCTTGTT